>VZRE01006381.1:0-134664 GCA_013396775.1 Cephalopterus ornatus | reverse complement strand
AACCCAATCTATTCTATGATTCTATGATTTGTGTCAAAGAATACATATGAAAGAATAACCTTTGTTATTTTTTCTATAAAAATGCTATAATTAGCACTTTCAGCACTGTTAATATTATAGTGATTGTCTATAAGCTGCTTTAAAGCATGAAGATGGAATTGTTTTCTTTTATGAGCATAGTATTTTCTGCTATGTCTTAATGTTATGCATGACTTCAGTGAAGATGGCTTGAAAAAGATGCTTTGGGAAAGATCATAGTTTCTTTCTGCATCAGGACAGACTTTGGCTGTCAAGGTAGAGATTCATGACAATTATTTCATAGCTCCTGAAATATGAAAGTATGTAATCATACAGACTCCGTCAGCTGTGAAATAAATGTTGTGAGAGATGTCAGAATTTAAAGAGTGGTGATAAAAAAAATAGAGCTTCATCTGAGAAAATTACTGAAAAGTACTCAGCAAGACCATATACAATACTGACTGCATTGAGATTGTGGCCATTTAAAAGTGATAGGGTTATTGTATCTCACCATTTCTTTTCTGCCACTGTGCTAGAAGAAAAGACTTGAAAGAATCTACAGTTTGACAAAGCTTTACACAACCTGGATATATTGCTGTCTTTAATTTACTGGCAATCCATCCTCAGGTCATTCTCTAATACCCACTAAGCTGCTTTGGGTTTTAGCTTATTGCATTTGAATTTAGTGTACACACAAGTGCAGAGCTTAGTTTCCTACCTATAACACAGTCAAACTATAGTAATATTTCCTTTAAAACTACTCTGCCGACTATACTCGGTGGTAACAAATTATTGTGGTATTTCAACCAAAAGACAGAAAGGTTGACAAATCATTACCTCTTGAGAATCTGTGAAACAGCTATAAATTCATTGTCTTACTCACCTGTAACTCAGTTCCTACTTGTCTGTAACTATTATGCTACTAAAGATTAGATATCTATTAAACCACAGTGCCAGGTTCTGGCCTATGATTTTGACAGGGCTTGTGCCACCTGTATTCTTACAGTATCACAAGGAACCAAGAGCCACACGAACCAAAACAGCCATTTACACTGAATTATTTGTGATTACTGCAATGTTTAAATATGGAGAGGCAAGAGTGTTTCTAGAGACGGAAATCTCTTATCTGTATGCAGCTGAATCATAGAAAGGATTTTTTAACTCAGTAGATCACAATACAAAGACAGGAAACAATTTTCTTACCAATTATCCACAACATCTGCAGAAGTTAAAGTCTCTGGTACAATTTCTGATAGTGTGAAATTTTCAAAAATATATCAAGAGCTATATTTTACCTTCAAGATATGAGCTATTCCATGCATATTCTCCAGCACATTGCGTCTACAAGCTAGGCGTATGGCTTCAAGGTAGAGGTGATTCACAGACTCTGCAAAACAAGAAGAGGAATAAATATCTGAGAATGAGATTCTATATGGTTACATGAGTAGGATCACATATAAGCCAGATAATACACATTCAAGAAATGACTGTACATCAAATGCCACATCTTTTTACAATGTGAAGATCCCAAATGAGGCATTTGGGTCTGCCTTGTGGGAGCATAAGACAGTGACTCTGCCTGTAATCAGTGATCACAATGTTTGCTTAACAATAGAGTTGATACCTACTTTAAACTGCTAACAACATTTTGCTTTTTACAAGTAGGACATGAATATAAAAGTCAGCATGAACATGCCCTCACTTTTGGACAACCTTTGAACTCAGAGGATAGAAAAGATAGACAGGGCAAAAGGAGCTGGTACTTTTGAAAAGTGTGAGAATCACTTTAGTTGATTTTACACTGTCTGTATTTACACAGTTTTGGGAAATATTCTTCCAAAAACCTACTTCATACTGAATATTGTCAGTGACATCTAGAAAAATAGATGTCATTCATCAGAGTACTAAAGTACTCCAATAATAAAGGCATTTAAACGAGTAGGATGATTACAGTGAGGGCCAGTTTTCTTGAAGGAAAACTGAACATGACATGCTGAAGTGTCATACTGTTTTGTTTAAAGAAGGCCATTAGTGTAATTTGTACAGTGAATGCTAAATAAATTCCTTTGGAATTAATTTTTAGTCAGCTGTTAGGTTATCTCTGACCTCAAGGAATAAAGTACGTATGTCTGTGGAGAACTGCTTTAGTAAAGGCTTTACTCACAGCCAGTGAGCTTTTATGATCCTTTTCTAGTTATGTGCTTCTCTTTTCTCTGTGCAGAAACAATCGTCATTCCCCCAGCTTAGACTTCATATATACTTTTAGAGGTGAAATAAAGAGAAGGAATTAAGAGATCTACTGCAGTTCTCAGAGAGAATTTCTTAAAAATATTTTTTATTTATAAAGTTATTTGCTTAGGCAGGTTACATGGATGGTTGGGAAATATTATTGCATTGCTCTGTGAACACACCATCTATTTTAAATGAATGGCACCTATTTTAAATATATATATTTCATTTCATAAGCTCAAATTGATTGTACAGTTAAGTTCTGTAAAGTCAAAGCTATTCAAATACAATTTGTCAGATTATTGTAAACACTGTCTTCCACAGAAAGAAAAATTGTCCAATTTGATGGTGGATAATATGATTTATGTTTATAAAATTCTCAATTAAACACATAGCTATGCTGACATACTGCAATTATTTCATATGATGACAATTTGTTCTGGAGAAAAACTAATTGGGGGTGGATTGAAATTAATTATTTAGAGCATGTCATATTTTTTCTTAATAATTTCTCCTAATAAAGAGATTAACTTTTAACACCTTCTCCAAAATATGGGATATTATGTAAACTATCATGTATTAAGAAAAAGGAATCTCAAACTGTACTCTGTTTGGTACAAAAATTTAATCACGATATAGTTCAGCACTAATATTGATCTGTTGCAGTTTGCTTCATTTGTGTCAATTAGTTCAGAGGTTTGATACACAGGTATTCATGGGTACTTGAGAGTTGTCTGCATACGTTCCATGTTGGAAGCTATTAAAAAATTCCTTTGTCATCCCTAGCTGCCATACTGCATAGAAAGCACTAAAAATGTAGCATTTTAATCTTCAACAATGAAGATAGATTAGAAATTTCCCACCCTCCATATTTTGCTTTTTGTCCCAGAATCACAGAATCACAGAATGGTTTGCGTTGGAACGGACCTTTAAAGGTCACCTAGTCCAACCCCCCCGCAATGATTAGGGACACCATCAACTAGGTTGGGTTGTTCAAAGCCAGATCCAACCTGATCTGGAATGTTTTCAGGGATGGAACATCTACTGCTTCTCTGAGCAACCTATTCCATTATTGCTTCTCTCAACTACTGTTGTTCAATATATTGATGTGTATGTTGTACTAATACAAGTACTATTGCACAATTGTACTGTTCAGGGATTGTGCTATAAAGTGTAATTCAAATGATCCTGCTTAAAAACAACAACAAATCCAAAGACATTTATTTAGATCAGCTGAGTGCTCTGATTTGCAGTGCCCCAAAATAATACAGTTTTGTGAGAATGACAAGGGTGAAGGTCTGAGTATGGCTGAGAACAAGGAGGATGGGAGAAAGTAAAGGACAGTATTTCTTGGGACATTCTGGACAAAATTTATCCAACACCTATATGCTCAGTTTCCTCACAGAACATACTGTCAGGCAAGTTTGTGGTGATAGAGGGCTCTTTTTCTCTCTCTTTGTCACATAAGTTTTAGATGCTTTTTCTTCCCATACACTGGGAAACCCCGATCTTTTAACTTCAGAAAAATGCCTGAGAGCCCTCAAAGTGATTGCCTGGCCAGACTGCCGTGCCTGCCTCCAGTTATGTCAGACACTTAAATGTGACATATGTGTCCTTGGTCTCTCATTTCGTGGTAGCCCTAGTCCTACTTCACAATAAGCAATTAGTTTTGTTTAAAAAAAGTATTGTACATGAACACATGCATATAAATATGTCTCATTTTGGCCCTCATTCAGAACTTAATTCTCTGGCCATTCTCTGGGGTTGCCCAATTGTTTCAAGGCTGTAGAGTAAGAGTACATCTTCAATGCTACCCAAAATAGAAGCATGACTAAGAAGGTGTTGTACAGCAGCAGTACTGGGATAACCCTGTTGGCTACTCAGTCTTGCAGACAGACAATTGCCTTGTTAATTTGTATTTAACTGCACACTCTGCCTATATTTTTCCATCACATTATCTGTATGTCATCTGCTGCTGTATTTCTTGTTCCTTGTTGAGTCTTCTTGGCTGAAATGGATGAAAAGTCACCAGTGGTAAGGAATTTACTTCAAAATTTACTAATGTCTAATAAGGAGGAATAAACAGGGGAGATTTGGGAGAAATTGGTCTTGATTCTCTTGTGTCATTTCTGCTGTCTTAAATCTCTCACCAATTCCTACCATTCTCACTTCAGTTCTGATGAGTGACACTTACAACTTTCAGGTTTATTTCTTGCTGTTGTTCCACACAGAATCGCAATAACAATTATTTAGTTCATTTGATAAAAGCAATACAAAAGCATTATGTTCCCAGTAATATGTTGATGTTCAGTGTTCTTTCAGAAATGATGACTAATAACCATAAATCAAAGTAGATAAGAATAAGGGAAATGGCTATCAAATCTGTTTTCTGAAAACAGATCCCCCTGTGTATAGTTAGAAAGGATTTAGAAAAAAATGAACATTGGATTTTCTTTTGTACCCCCAATCTTAAAAGGGTATATTGTTAAAGTGGTTATCCTGTCACAGTTAACACCTTTCAAAAAGTAATGTCTTGCATGAAAAAAATACACTTACATAGTTGGAGAGCCTGCCAGAAGTAGGAAGTCTTTTTTCCCACAGATGTGAAGCAGGTGTTTATTCACTCTTCCTATATTTTTTATTGATATAATTTTTATGTTAGTTTACTTTCCTTTTAAAGTGCCATTTCAGTCTCTGAATCAATAATGTGCTCTCCAAACCTGTAGATTAAAGAAAACAGAATTTAACTTAAATTAACAAGAAAAAGCATTAATGCACTTTTTCAACACATACATTGAGAAAGTTTTTTAAAAAAAGAAGTTTCCTACTGAACATATATGCCCAAATCTCCGAAACCTGGAAAACAGATGATCCTATTCTTTACCTCAATGATTTTTGAAGAATGTCATGTATTTATCATGAGACATTTGCTGGCAAAAGTCGGGAGGAATAGTAGTTGTGAATTTCCTACTGCTTGACATTTAAATTATACCATTTGGACATTATTCAAAACCTCTTGACATAGCTACAGCAGGTCCCATCCAGTGAAATTAGATAGCTGGCAATTCAATGACAGAAGAAAAAGGGACCTAAAATGTTTGATTACGGTGATGTGTAGCTGCTTCAGTCATTACAATGTCACAGCAAGGTTATGAGACATTTCCATTTTTAACAATCTTAATGGGTTTAGGTCCTGAAGTCCTTATTAAATTACAGACAATTGGATTTGTCAGTCTTAGGCTTACTCTATATATGTGAGATGGAGGAATAAATGGTAATGTGATCTATCTTGGGAGTTGAATTGGACGCCGCTAGTAGTATCGGTACTAATAATGCCAGTTGTGTAACACATAAATATGTTCTCAGTGCAGAGTTTTTAAGTGTAATGCTGTCACTGGCTGAAAGTTTCTGAAGCAGTGAAACTGCTTAGTTGCCATTTCCCCATAATGACAAATTGTGAATAAGTGGCCAATTAAAATTTACATGAAGAATCTGAAAAAATAATTTCATAAGAAGGATAAAAAAATTGTTCTAAGTGTAAGGAAAATATAGAAAGAATTAATTTTATACTTTTACAGTGTTTTCCAAAACCTTAACATCTCTGAAATTTTATAAGCAGTCATGGAATATTTTTGTCTTGCCTTTTATGTACATGCCTGCATTCGCTATCCAAGAAACCAAGTAATCCTGAGTTTGCTGCTTTAAGCAAAACTGTCTATAGAAAAGTAATAGCAGAAGCAAAACCAAGAAATTACTCCTTTTATGATGCTTATTTCAAGTAAGCATTCTCATATCTTTGCAGGTGCTGGGGTCCATCAGTGCTGGTCACTTTTCAAACATCACCTCCTAAGGGCAATTAGGAGGTGCTCCACAGGAGCAGGTAATTCCCAAGTGCTGGAAGTCAAGCAATGAGGAAGAAGGCTGGCTTCGCTGAACAGGGATCTTCTCTTGGAGACAAGGAAAAAGGGAATTAGAGATGCTGCTTGCTGCTGTAGGGAGAAAATTCTTGTGACAGAAAATCAACTGGAGTTGAAGCTGGACAGAAACGTAGGGGACAATAAGAGTTTTTTCAAATATATTAATGGCAATAGGCAGTATAGGAATATCATCAGCCCATCACAGGATGAGGATGGCCACCTCACAAACAGGGACAGAGACAAGACAGAGGTGTTTAATGCTTTCTTTGCCTTTGTCTTCAACAGGGATGACGGACCAAGGCGGGATGACTGCCCTGAGCTGGAGGACCATGACTGCAAGAGTGCCAGATTCTGCACCTGGGATGGGCAACCCCAGATGCATGTACAGACTGGGGAATGAGATGCTGGAAAGTAGTACCATGGAAAGCTGGAAAGCAGTACCTGGGGTTCCTGGTTGATGGCCAGTTGAATCTGAGTCAGCAGCGTCCTGGCAGCCAGGAGGGCCAACTGTGTCCTGGGGGGCATCAGGCAAAGCATCACCAGCCAGTCGAGGGAGGGGATTGTCCCACTCTGCTCTGCACTGGGGCAGCCTCACCTTGAATATTGTGTGCAGTTTTGGGCACTGAAATACAAGAAAGATATTAAGCTCTTAGAGAGTGTCCAAAGGAGAGCAATAAAGATGGTGAAGGTCCTTGAGGGGAAGCCTTATGAAGAGCTGCTGAAGTCACTTGTCTGTTCAGCCTGGAGAAGACTGGGAGGAGACCTCACTGCAGTCTCCAACTTCTTCATGAGGGGAAGAGAAGGGGCAGGCACTGAGTTCTTCTCTGTGGTGACTGTGAGACAGAGCCTGATGAAATGGCCTGAAGTTTTGTCAAGGGAGGTTCAGGTTGGATACNGTCCAAAGGAGAGCAATAAAGATGGTGAAGGTCCTTGAGGGGAAGCCTTATGAAGAGCTGCTGAAGTCACTTGTCTGTTCAGCCTGGAGAAGACTGGGAGGAGACCTCACTGCAGTCTCCAACTTCTTCATGAGGGGAAGAGAAGGGGCAGGCACTGAGTTCTTCTCTGTGGTGACTGTGAGACAGAGCCTGATGAAATGGCCTGAAGTTTTGTCAAGGGAGGTTCAGGTTGGATACTAGGAAAAGGTTCTTTACCCAGAGGGTGGTTGGGCACTGGGACAGGCTCCCCAGGGAAGTGATCCCAGCACCAAGCCTGACAGAGTTCAAGAAGCATTTGGACAATGGTCTCAGGCACATGATGTGACTCTTGGGGATGTGCATGGCTGAGTTAGATTCAGTGATGGTTGTAGGTTCCTTCCAATTCAGCATATTCTGTGATTTGCATTGGTTTAACAGAACACAAAACAAAACAAAACAAAAAGTGAGATTTCTAAATGTTTTCTTAAGATTTGTAAAAATAAATACTAGCATGTTAAATTAGTATAAATTGTGTTTAAATATATTCATGTATGCATAAACAGGGTTTCAAATCAACTTATCTAAATCAAGACTGCAACATTTGAATTATATCAATTCAATACCTGAAAGTGAATTTGAATGCGATTTATATGGTACTTCCTCTTGTAATTCTATATTATCTTCTGTCTTTCAAGGATTAGAATTGCTGAACTTAAGATTATCTGATGCTTTGTATATAACATATTTCATTAATAGAAAATACAGAAGGCAATAATTTTGGGGACAAGGGGGATTGAGCTGTTCCATTTTTTGAACTTTTACTTCACATTTCTTACTATGAATGCGTAATATTGGTTAAATAAAAAAACAGTTCTTATTCTGAGACTAATTTAGGATGTAGGCAAATTACTTCCAAATGCACAAGTAATTCCTACTGTGATTATTATCCATAATCTTGAACAACTTGCAAATCCTTTAAAATGTCGATTAACAAAATGTGGTTTCAAAATAGTGTTCTAAGAAATGACTGTACACTCTTATTTTTTGCAGAACTGGCTGCTGGTAATTTCTCCAGGTGTACTTTCATTTTTAGAATTTATAATTTTTGCCTTTGTTATGTGTTTTCATGCAGCTGTGTTTTTTATATTAATTTTTTTTTAATACTTTCCTTGTCTTTATGGAGACTAGCAGAACTAAAGCATAGTGTGCATTAAAAATACAGTAACTAGAACGATAAAAGGAAAAGCAGTTTCTTATTACAACTATGCTTTTAATGTCTAGTTAAAGTACTGTCAGACCATTAGTGAAGATAGAGTGTGTCTTCGCCACTCCACAGAAGTAAATCTCTTTACCTGAGATTTCCACTCAGTAAGGTAGATCTGGAGAAAAAAAAAATCCCATCCTTATTCTGCTTTAGGAGAAGACTGTCATCCTAAGACTACAGAATTGAACCACAAATTACCGTGTTTTTTAGGCTTCTTTTCCCCTCCCTTGAAACCTATCTACCTACCTGGAGAATTCCTTTTAAGAAAAAAACCAATACTATAGCTGAGGTAACCTATCTGTACAGTTACTTTAAGATTTTTTGAAGATGAAAGTATATGCTCATATCTTTTCTTTAGGATTATTTTCATTTAGCTGTGTGAACAAACAAATAAAGCTACAAAAGTGAGAATCAGCTGTTAGAGTCACCAGTGGAACTCAGGTATGGCAATATTGGCCACTGTCATATCAAACCATGGGCATAGAAATGTCCACGAGCAATACACAAACCGCTTTTTGGCATTTGACCTCCTCATAGTGCAGAAAAATAAAGGGATTCACAGGAGCCAATGTGCTGAAGGTAAAGATACCCTGAAGGAAGAGCTGATGAAGAGGGATTCTGCCTTACCTCTCTCTGCCTGGAGAACTTAGATACCTAATGCTGCACTAGACATAGATGCTTATTTTAATTTGGGTTTTACAAGTCTTAACTTCTCCAAAATTAGAACCATAAATCTTATAGTGACAACTTTATTTCTACCACTGTACCTTTTCTACACTACTTCATAACTCTTTCCTGTAGCAAAATCTTTCTTACACTGGTTCTTGGAACAAAATTTCTGCTTCAGCAATCGTCTTACCAACTTCCTAAAAAAAAGAAACTTGGAAAATGCAAAACTCTAGTGTTATTTTTTCCCTGCAGGTATAATATAAATTGTATATGCTGTTACTGAAAACTATGGTTTTTCAACAGATATCTTAAAATTACTTTAATTGTAAACCCCAACATTATTTTTATTTTCATAATCCTTATAGCTTTTTGCATGGCTCCAAGATTCTGATTCTGTAGAAGAGGAATACATGAGCAAGATCAAATGCAGATTTTTGGCTTTCACATGGTTTTCAGTCTAGATTTCAGAACATTTACTATTCTTAGGTTAAAAAATTATACTTGTGCATTTCTCTAAACATTACGCAGCTAGCTATCTCTGATTATCACTCTATTTTTTGTTAGGTTATACTTAGTTAAATGCCTTGTTATTTTAGGGAATTATGGGGGACTTTCTTTACTAATGAATAACTTATGATTTAGTTTAGTTCCCATACAGCTTTGAGGACTACATCAATACCTGACTATAATATATTTCGCACACCTATGTAGAATATTTGGCTTTAAAAGCTGTTTAGTAAGGAGAGGCTGCATTTACATTACTCAGCATTACTGATAGGTAGCTAAAAACAGTATTAGCCCAGTGCCCGAGCACCCTATTTTCAAAAAATTTGCAACATATACCGCAGAAAAGACATTTTGATAATTGACCATTTAAAGCTTTGTAGATACTAAAGCCATAATCATTATGATAAAAGAATGAGCAGTTGTTATATTAATAATGACTTAAAGACTAAAAGTCCTAAAGGTCCCTGACAGATTGGCAAATATTCACTCACTAGTATCTGGCTGTGTCAATGGCTCTGCCCATATAAAATTGACTAATTAGAGATATTAGTAAAGCTGGATATGTGAAAATCATAGAATCATAGAATATGCTGAGTTGGAATGGACCCATCAGGATCATCAAGTCCAACTCCTGGCACTGTACAGGACACCCCAAGAACTGCACCATGTACCTGAGACCATTGTCCAAATGCTTCTTGAACTTAGAGAGTCTTGGTGCTCTGACCACTTTCCTGGGGAGCCTGTTTCAGAGCTCAACCACCCTATGGGTGAAAAATTCTTCCTAATATCTAACCTAAACCTCCCCCGACACAACTTCAGGCCATTCCCTTGAGTCTCGTCACTGGTCACAAGAGTGAAGATATTGGTACTTGCCCCTCTTCTTCCCCTCATGAGGATGTTGAAGACCACACTGAGGTCTCCCATCAGTTTCCTCTTCTCCAGGCTGATCAAACCAAGTGACAACTGCTCCTCTTAAATCTTCCCCCTCAAGGCCCTTCAGCATCCTCATGGCCCTCCTTTGGATGCTCACTAATAGCTTTTTTGTAGTGTGGTGCCCAAAACTGCACACAATATTCGAGGTGAGGCTGCACAAGTGCAGAGCAGAGCAGGACAATCACCTCTTTTGACTGGTTGGTGATGCTTTGCCTGATGCCCCCCAGGACACAGTTGGCCCTCCTGGCTGCTTCATGGGGCACTGCTGACTGATATTGAACTTGCCATCAACCAGGACCCCCAGGTCCCTTTCTGTGGCACTGCTTTCTAGCCTCTCATTCCACAGTCTATACACACAAACATATTTGCCCTCTCTCAGGGGTAGATTCTGTCACTTGCCCTTTTTAAACTTCATACTGTTGGTGAATGCTCATCTCTCTCATTTGTGGAGGTCTCTCTGCAGGGCATCTCTGCCCTCAAGGGAGTCAAGAGCTCCGCCAAACTTAGTGTCGTCGTCAAACTTGCTTAGTATCCCTTCCAGTCCTGCGTCCAAGTCATTAATGAAGATGTTGAAGAGAATGTTGAAGAGGGCCGAGGATGAAGCCCTGTGGAATCCCACTAATGACTGGATGCCAGTCTGATGTTCCCCCATTCAATTTAACTCTTTGTGCCCAACCTGTGAGCCAGTTCCTCACACATTGCATAACGTGGTTGTTCAACTGAATGCTGGACATTTTGTCTGGAAGGGTACTGTGAGAGACAGTATTAAAAGCTTTGCTGAAGTCCAAAAAGGTTACATCTAATGGCTTTCCTAGATCAGCTAGGTGGATTACCCTGTCACAGAAGGAAATCAAATTTGACAAGCAGAACTTCCTTCTCATGAAGCTGTTCTGATTGTGACCTACGACAGCGTTGTCTTACAGATGTTTTTCAAAACCTCCTAGAATAATCTTCACCATAATTTTACCAGGCACTGAAGTGAGACTGACAGGCCTGTAGGTTCTGTGGTCCTTCTTGCCCTTCTTGGAAACTGGGACAATGTTCACTAGCTTCCAGTCAGCTGGAATCTCTCTGGATTCCCAAGACAACTCAAAAATCATTGAGAGAGGTTTTGTGATGACATCAGTAGCTATTTGAGGATTCTGTGATGAATCCCATCAGGCCTCATAGATTTGTAGGGATCCAGCTGGAGCAGCAGATTCTGCACAGTGTCAGGGTCGACTGGGAGTTGACCCTTCTTGCAGTCATGGTCCTCCAGCTCAGGACACTGAGACTCCCTTGGTCCAATGATATAAAATCTCTGGGACAAGGCCAAAGTTTTGAACTCCTCTTGTTTGTTCCTCATGAAGCATGCATTAGTGTAGAAACATTTCAGATAAGGTACTTTGTAGGCAACAACTTGTAAAGCAGATTAAGGGATCCCATGACTGCTCATTTCCTCAAGTTTGGGCACACCATCCCATTCTTATCACTGCCAAGCCTGGCATTTTCCCTTTCCACCTTCCCAAAAAACCCAAAATTTTTCTGATTACATGCATTGACCTAATGGATCTGCCTATTCCTATCAATATTATTCCTTGTTACTATAAGGATCAAGGAGATCACTACCTGTGCTCCTGGTCCTTCAACCAACCATCCCAAGGCCCTGAAGTCTCTTTTGATCGCTCTGGGTCATTTGTGCTCCTTTAGAGACATTTAAATCACCCTCACTGCTCTCAACAACATTCCTTCTGCACCTGATTAGCTGCCGAAGGCCCCTGGACAGGGCTCAGAGCTGTTGCTTCCTGCAATATATCTTGAATTTGGGGATATAGAGAGTAACATTAGTATTATTATAATAGAAATAATTTAGAATTAAAGCTTACCAGAATTTCCACAACTTTATATTATATTACTTTATGTCTCAGAAAACCATTCCTTTCAAAATAAATATATTTATATTAGAACAAAAAAGAAACACACACGATTTTTCATTGTAATAAAAGAGACATTAGTCTAAGGAAACACGGATTTTTTTAAAGTATGAGCATAACATTAAACGGCATATAAACATAATAATAAAAGACATAAGGTGCTGCAATTATTTTCTGTTGTTATGCCGAGAACAGAGAAATTTGTAGCTGCTAGGACATCTGTGTTGCTAAGCTTCTTAATTTAAAAAAAAAAAAATTAATAAAATCCTCATCTGTCAGTTCAAAGTGTCATGAGTACACTTTCAAATGGAACATTTGAACTGGGAATAACAGAATAACAAGCAAGGGGAAAAGTCTATTAAAAAACAATGAAAATATTCCAAAATTCTCTTGTGAATGGCTAAGGATTTTATCTGTATACATTTATCTGTGCTTATTTAGTGAGCTATGCCTATGATACATTTAAACCTGTTCTTTAATATTTCCATGCATTTAATCAATTAGCAATGGATAATTTTTCTCCTGATGACCTTTCTTCTAAGAACTATTTTCACATCAGCATTTTATTGCCTTTCTTAATTTTTCTTTTTTTAGTTTTGGATATGAGCTTTGGTACTTTTTGCACCCCAAGACATTACGAATGCCCAAAAGTATATGGATAGTAGGGATTAAGGGTGGAGTGGAATGATCATATCAAGGCCTTTATTTTTTCTGCTTATCCATTAGCAAGAAAGAATAAAATGTAGAGTTGAAAAATTATATTCCAGTTCTTCCAGACATATAACCTCTTTGCATAACACCACCTCTACTACAGTAGTAGTTTCAATAATTTCACCATTTTGAATTATGGGAATATATTTCTAGCAAAATAAAAGAATCCAGTAGTACAAAGTAAAATTGATGGCTTTTAAAATGTATGTTTAAAGTGGCTTCTGCAAGAAGGGCTAAGCATTTATTTTCATTTACAAATAGCAAGCACTTTGGGTTCTTATTATTCCCCATTATTATAAAGGCTTTCTAAAATAAGACATAATAGTTTAAAATAGCAGTTTAAGGAGCTGCTTGATACATTGAAATGAAAAGCAAGAGTATGAAAAATACATTTCATTACTTCCAGCTGCCTCAGTGTCTTGGGCTACTATGTTTAGAGGGAGAAATATTACAAATAAAGTAACCTGCAGAGCAATTTTATGGTGGACTTTTCCCCTTGGTGAATAAAGCCATTTGACAACTTTTTCCACATATATGCATGCTGTACTGCATTATATTTGAAAATCATTTAGTGAAGGAAATGAAGAATCACAAGAATGGGCTGAATCTCAGCAGATGTTAGAGAATTGGTGTGCAGAAGAGGAAGCAATTATTTACTTTCAGTAAGTGGAGAATGCAATCTGCAATGGATAGATTGGATTCTGCAGTCACGGGCAACCAATATGATATCTCTGATATAACATTGTGACAATTATAACTCTGTCTTATTTGAACCTGAATGAAGTTGCAGACTGAATAACTTAAAATGTACAAAAAACTTCCGGTGCCCAGTGTTTTCCCAAACATTGAGGGGGAATAGACAAAAAAAAAAAATTCTGTTTCTGCATTGTTTGGGTACTGCAGTTGTTTCCTCAGTTGCAGAGCATTATGACCTTACGGCCTTAAATGGCAAGGACTTAACTTTCTCATAGGATTGCTATTCTTTCCCCACAGAACAACTGCTTTTCTTTCCCCCTACAACCCTTGCAGCCTATTCCAGGTGGTTACCAGAGCAGTCCTTCAGAGATGGAAAATTTCCTTGCCGTATCGTCTTGAATTACATCATTGAATTATGTCCTTTTTCTAAGTACATTTCACAGCAGTACCAGCAACCAGGAAGTCCCATAGTTAGGAGATGTATTTTATACTGTCATAATGTTGTGGTTCTTCTAGCTCTTCTGCTCTGCCAACTAACCTAGTTTCTAATGACACCAGAGCTCTGTGAGAAGCAAAAACAGACCATAAGGAAATCAGCTCAACTTTTATTTTGAACCACATGAATTCAACGAGGAGCTATTTCAGTACATTATAAAGAGAATATTTAACCTTAACCCTGGCAAAGAAATATAGACATCATTGTGATATTACCTTTTTCTCCTATCATATTGTTGGCTCTCTGTCAGGTGCTTTCCAGTATAGATGTGAAGAAGGGTTGCTCTCTAGGTTTACTTGATACAGTTCGCCACTGCTTAAAGACATCATGAGGCAAGTGCTATTTCATTAATTATCCATTCATGAAACATATATCTCCATGTGAGCCAAAATATGTCACCCTTGTGAAATAGGGCATGCTTATATAATTAAAGCCTGTTTCTCAGATATTCTCCTCTCTCTCAGATCAATGACAGAAAATAAGCTGAACCCAAATGGAAACACTGGAAGAAAAATAATTGATAGAAATTGTGTTTCTGGCAACTTGGAAGGAATGAGAATGAAAAAGTATTTCTGCTGCCAGAGGAAGTCACTTTGGGCTAACAGTTTGGAACTTCTTACAAGAAAGAAGACTTGCAAACTTAGAAGAAAGCCTGGGAGTATGGTACACCTGGGACCATAAAAAAAGCAGCACAAAAAAAACATTAAAGATAACAGATGTAAGATCATTATTTATTTGAAAAGAAACTTGTAGAAATCAACTACGTGGCAAAAGGAGCAATATGAATAATGGCTGTTTCCAAGCCTAACTGATTATTAAAAGCTAAAACTTGGTACCAGATTTGAGCACAGGAGGCAGAACAAAACAATTCAGAGAACATTTTATTGCATAATTTTCTGCCCCATAAATTCTGTAACATTTTATATCTGATCTATGGAAATAATGTGGATAATGTGTTTTATCATCTTTCATAAAGAGAAACAAAGCACAGTTATTAACAATCATTTGGTCGTTTTTTCACTGCTGATATCAACTAGAAATGTCATAATTGAAATAATTTCTATTTTATTATGAAGGAACATATTTTGCTCACGGCAATGCTATTTTTTGTAGTTCCAGTTATTTCTTGATGATTTCAATTCTTCAACTGCGTTTAAATATTTAAAAATGTCACTGAAGCTACCATTTAACAGCCTCTTAGAAACATCATTAAAAAATCATGTCAGAAATGGGTTAAGTGACTGATACAAGATAAAAATAGCAATTTTGTGCCCCAGGTTTTAATTTTCCTATTTGTAGATTTTTAAAAGCAATCTTAGGAAGATTGTGTATGTGTTTATGCCTGTGAATGAGCAGAAACACAATGAAGAAAGTTCACTCTGCATAATTTTTGACATATATGGAACTGAAATTTCATGAGGCTATGCTTTTGCTCTAATCTAATCTAATTTCAGACTCCCTTAGTTTATGGATTTTAAGAGCTTTGGAATATATCGTTAAATGAAATGTGACATGAATCAGCGTTTGTAGGTCTTGCTTCATATATTTACAAGAAAAAATATTGTCAGAAGATTTTAACAACGACTTCTCAGAAACTTTTTCATTGTTATTTGCTCCACTTAAAGCTCACATTTATATAAGATAGTTATTGTCTGTGATTCTTATGCATGTATAGTAAGTAACTGCAAAGAGCAAAATTCAACACTTAAATTAATTAATTTCTTACTAGGATCTGCTCCAGAGAAACACTGTGGATAAAATTCTTTAGGCTCCCTGTGTGTAAAATTCTTTGGTCTCTTACTATCTGGGATACCCTTCCAACAGTAAATTCAATATTAACACATCCTCACAGCTTCCCCTGCTCCTGTACTCTCACATGCAAAAGTGAAGCACCTGCTTGAGCACTCAGGCTATATAAAAGCACCCTGGTTAGGGCTGTCACACTGCCTTATCATCATCTGGTGAACTCTGACCTTAAAAAACCCCACAACCTCCACTCAGAAAATACAGTGTCCAAGAGCCAGAAAGGTCCTGCAGAAGGCCTAGGCCAAGAATTGTGAAACCTAGCTGGTTCCAGGCTGCTCTCCCTGCAAAGTGTGAGCACAGGCCAGCTGGCCCAAGGATTACAATTCTCTCTCCAATGCATTATCAAAGGACAATCACAGAATATTGAAATTCATCTTGAAAATTAATTACAGTAACCCAGGGCACTGTTTATCAGTTTGTGGTCTCTGACAATCATGGCTTGTAGATATCTGGCGGCTTAAACTATATGGCCATTTCTCTATTGTTACTGATATTAAATCAGATTAAAAAGCAGAAGGAATTACATAAAATATTTTTCTAAAACTACATGACGGGTCAAGTATTTTGAATGGACACTATGAACTCATGATAGGGAGAAATTATGTGTCTGAAATGGGAACACTGTTCATTTGCAGTTTGGAATTAAATAGGGTGAAATGTTGTCTAACAAATACATTTTTATCTTAATAATTTTGATGTACATTTGATGATTCCCAGTTTAAATGCCAGAACAGATAAGTCCATAGCTGCTAAATGACCAAGTAGAATGCATCCAATACATATGTTTTTTCATTGTGAATGGTTGCAACACAGCTTGACGTAAGGCTGCACGGACATTCCCTCAGACACTGCTCCTGGGAGGCACATGCACATTCAGACACGGTCAGTAACCACTACCCTGATGCCCAAAAAACCCAGGACATCTGTACTGGTTTCTCTTGGAAAAGAAAACACACTGAAGATGGCTGGCATCAGTTTAGAAAATGCATCAGTTTAGAGAGTGAGTCACTGTCTGAGCCTTTTTGATTTTGAGGTGAAGAGATGTACTACTAATGTGGACATGCAATTTCTCAGTTGGTGCCAAATAAATAGCCTTCAGATGCTGGGAAAATTTCTGCAGGAAATTGAAATACATTAGTTCTCTATACATTTTGGTAGAAGATTTGAGGAACTAGAACAGTTCATTCAGAACACAAATGTTGTTGAAGTATTATTCTCACATGGAAGAGTAAACAATGGAAATATGACATCTGTGGATGACTGAATTCCAGAAGATGCTGTATTAAAGGAGTGTGAGTAAATAATAATGCAACTAGTAGAAAATTTTAATCTCTTTATGCATACGTTCCACACCATGGTTACAAAGGACACCTACTTCATTTAGCACACTCATTATAAAGAGACCGTATGAAGTCCAAGCATATAGAAATATATAGATTAAAAAAAAGACATCTTTCACAGTAACACTTTTTTTGTTTTATTTTGTTTTTAATTTGCAGTTTTAGAACTGGTTACTTCCCTGTTTTAATATAAAAGGAAGCAGCTCCCATAAAACAATATTGCTAATGTTTTGGATGGAGCAATTTTTAACACATATCTCTGAGTGTGTATATTGTTCAACTTCAGATGTGAAAAAGTATTTTTCCTGTTGGACAACATGAGTATTTCACTCTGCAGTAGCAGTGAACTAATTGAAAAAAAATGATTCATAGACTCAACCAGGCTCTTATAAAAATACAGTTCATTTATACAACAGTAGAATCAAGTACCAAAGAAAAAGATGAAAGAAATCTGTTGTAATAATATAAACCCACCCCCCCAAAAAACCCCTGTCCGGTTTGTTATACTAACACAACTTTTCAAAAAAATCTATGGGGTTCTACCAGTCTAACAAAGATGAATACATCATTTGTTACAAAAAAAACCCTGGTTTTGGCAGATCTGAGGGGAAGAAAATTCCATGTGCATTTTTATTATTCTTAGCAGTGAGTTGTAAGATACTATCCAGCACTGGCCATAAAGGATGAAAAATATATAGGAATTTACTTTTTTTTAAAATCTCACACTTCTACTAGCAAAATGAAAATCTCACAAAAGAAAAGAAATAAAATAACATTACAGCTGATGTCTATATCGGGCTTTCTGCAGGACAAGTGGTGCAATAAGCCTACAATAGATCATTTACACAGTATTTAGCAAATGAAAGTACATTGTGAAGTTAGATGATTAAATAATTTTCTTGATATTAAAATAGAAATTAAGAATAAATTAATGATGTTTTTCTAAACCCAAGTAAAACTATATCTAGAATATTTATAAATTTATAAATATTTTAAAATAATTAAATTAATAATTATTTATAAAACAGATCTATTTTTATGGAATAGCAAGATGTACCAGAAGAAAACATTTGGAATATTTACAAAACACAGAGAAAATTCCTAGCAGTTTGATTATTTCCAATTCTTGCATGGAGAAAGAGGAGAGGCACAAAGATATTTTTGTCATACCTTTTCCAGAAACAGAACCAACTGAAATACTTGTAGCGCCTTGAAAACTGAGACTGCTTACTTCTTCTTAGCAGACTGCGAGCTACTGTCATGGATGAGAAACATGATGCACTCAAACATTCGGGTAACAGGTGGCATGGCAAAACTTCAGGAAGACAAACATCCTGGAGGCATCTAGCAAAAAAAAGTGGCGAGCAGAGTGTGTCATTTTAATTGGTTGCACAGCAGATGCATCCAATTTGAAGACTGGGGTGGTAACAAAGCAATAGTTCCCCATCAAAATTAAATGCTTTTATTCTCCTCTCTCTTACACAACTTTTACATTTCCGTGATTCCTTTTATTTCTGTGTAGCTTTTCAATTTATTTTCATGTAAAAAAGGAAAATGAGGCCCATTTTGTCTCTCTAGTTGGATGTGGAGAAACTTAGTTTATACTCTGCCTTAATGATACTTTGCTCTGTCACAAAGCTAAACAAAAAATTGGGCTAAAATGGTTGCTTTGTGTTCCATTCTTAGAGAATTTCAGTGGGCAAGAGCTTCCTGGACACGACTTACTAGACAGGTCAGAGACATGATACTTGTCTACCCAAACCACCTCAGCATTTCGCAATGTCACCTATCTTCTCAAATACAAAATGCACAGGGCTAGTCATGAAAACTATTACACTAAGACTTGATCCTGCTCTCATTAAAGTCACTATTTTTCTACTGATTCCAAAGATCTTGTTTCAAAAATGGTGTGACAAGTAAATAGCACCCTTCCATTGTACAATTTTATGGTAGCTGGCAGCCTGAATTGTGCTGTGATCTAGTGTCGCTTAGTAGTCTTTTATACACTTCAAGTATAGCTAATCCTGGAAACCACATGAGATGTGACTGTGAGGACTGAACAGCCTGTGCACTTGGCATTGCTTCTAACCTATTTTTTCACACTCTATTTCTCACTGAGAAAACAAACAAGTAAGCAAACAAGGATTTTCAGTCCATAACATAATAAAAAAGCTTGTCCAAGCTCAAGCCACAAGATAAGGTGATAATTTTGCCCTTTCGTTCAAGTGTCATCTTGTTTTCGGCTGCTGTCAAACAGTTTGTCACAACAGATGCCCATCAGATCTGTTACATGGCAAAATGTTTTAGTACATAAAAGACAAGATGCATGATTTTCACATACTTATCATTGAAATCTCCAAAGAACTTTGCATTATAACTGTGTTTACTTACACCCACTGCAATTCCCTTTTAAACTCCCTTTAAAATTCTCTTTTTCACCCTTTTTCTCATGCTCATGTATGCACATGTCAAAGTTAAGACATCTTTAAAGGTAACAAAACTTTAGGCCATGATTTTTTCCATGCTCACTTTCTCTTGCTTTCCCTTTTGATAAATAAATTTACTCCAATGTCCTTTACTCTGGTTTACTCCAATGTCCTTAATATTGTACACTCATGACACAAAGAAAACCTCTTCCTTTTACTCCCTTTCTTTTTTCCCTATTCTTTACCTCTTAGGATGCCTACCTCAAGGAGCTTGATTAAATATAAATACTGAATGCAAGTGTTCCTGTTACCTTGACAGCAACAATATTTGCTTTGGAAATGGCTCTTTTACTCTAGTTCATAGTGAAATAATTTTCTTCCAGATTCTCCTTTCTCACCACCTCTTAACCTCTAACTTTTTTTTTTTTCTCCCAGTTTCCTTATGGCTACATGAAACATATAGTGGCTCATAGTTTTTGCATTCCATTATTCAGATGATAGGTTTGGACCAAGCCACTATAACTCCTAGTTTTGCTCTGTGGCACAGTAAGTATAACGTTGAAAACCATCAAAATTTTATTTAGGTAAGTATGCGGTATTTTCTCTGTATTGATTATCTCTTCCATTGGGTACAGAACTTTGTATAAGCCTGTTTTAATAACATATAAAGTTTATGTTGGATTTGAAAGTATTTCTAGATATGCAACCATGTTTTTCAAGCTACAGACTCAATATGACGTGTCATTAACCCACTGAAAGTAATGACATCAAGCTGAGACAATTCCATGCTAGGCTGGAGTGTACATGGCTGAGTGAGCAGAGTCATGCCCTCAGCTAGGCTGCAGTGGATGAAGGGGAAAAAAAGACTGTTTTACTCCTTCTGTTCTGTCAGTGGAATTTAATGGAAAATGTATGCCTCAGCCAGGGGCCAAGCAAGCAGCCAAACATGATGTTGGCCACAGCCAAGATGACCCCTTCATTTGGCTGCAGAATATCTGCTGCATAGAGCAGCACTTTGAAACAGCTGTACCAAAGATTTTGGTGGATTGCTCAACGCAATAGCGAAGGCTCTCACATGTTAGAAAGCTGAGACAAACCAAATAAATGCAAAACCAATTAATATCCATTTCCATTATTTATCAGTTGTCACTTTGACAGTGAAGGGAGTCATCACTCGAAATCTTTTTACAGACTGGAAAAGTGGGTTCTTTGATTGGTTGTTTGGTTGAAATTTTTTCCCTCACTATGCAGATGAAAGGACATCTTACAGACGTAAATATATCCATGAAGGAAGTGTTTTTCTGAGTATGACATATGAATACAGGGGCGTTCAACAGAGGTACGGTTAGCACTGGACTCTCATTCAAAGGAGCAGATATTGAATAGATATTGCTACTAGATATTGGCAAACATTATTGTCTTGATCTGTTTTAACTTAACTGAATGCACATTTTGCAAGACAGAAAACAGTTTTCTGGTTGTTTTAATTTCATTTAACTTGATGAACTATTTTAATCTGAAAAGAAAACCAAAATCCTGAAATACAATCCTAAAAGAGTTCACCTGAGGGTTTTTTAGTAAAATATACATCCCACTTCTGAAATATGAAGACTGCAGAAAGGTTTTTCTTCAAGGTAAGATTAATACAGTGCAGAGGGTCAGAATAGACTCTTAATTCATTTTAAACAGTAGAGAGACTTTTGACTGACTCTGCCTAGAGGTAAATTTCATCCTAGGTGCAGACTCCAGGGGGAATAGACGTTCAGGTATTAGCCCAGTCTCAGAAGCCCCAGAGGCACATTTAAATACAAGTGAATTCAGAAGGGAACTATCATTGTGAAAACTAATGCTGCATTGTTTCTTTCAGGCTAAAGGACAAGCCACATAATTTCATTAAACCTACTTCTACAAATTTTCCCTCACAAATTCCTACAGTAAGGGCATTGTGAGTTTTTTTTAGTGTTTTAATTCAAAAACAATGGAACTAACTCTTAAAAAGAATATTTTTTTTATATTTCAGTGATCAATTATTAAAACTAATAAGTTATTTGTTATGTGTTTGCTTGGCTAAAGTGTTAATTGATGTGCAGTTAAAATTAGCCAACTTTGAATGTTTTGACCTTCTCTTAGGTTCAGACTGTACACTGCTCCAAGAAACAGGGCTTATTCCAAGCATGGCATATAAACTGGGCAGAAGCAGGACTTTCTTTGTAAGCTGAGCTCAGGCTTTCAAAGAGAATTGCTTTCACGGAGTTTCTATTTCCTTGGTTGATCTTATATGGGAATATAGGCTCTTTTTATTTGGATGAAGTGTGTCTGAATTCTGCAATTTGAAATACCCACAGAGAGGTTAGCAGAACAACTTTAACCTTTGACAGTAAGAGGGTAGGAACATATCAAAAAAATGGTAACTGACATAAATGTAAGAAGATGACTGGATCACAAAATTGACCTGACTGTATTCTGTTCGCTGGAAGCGAAATACAACTTGACTATAATATAATATAATATTATTCAATTCCTATACATTATAGTGATCCACTAATTGCAGCGATACTAATTACTTGCAGAAACATTGCTAATAAATTAAAAGCAGTTTCATTAAAAAATGTGTTTTATTTTTATTAGCAGAAAAAAATTTATACACTAAAACCATAATTATTTCAATTTGAAACAGGGACCGCTTCATATTTCAGCTTACTTAAAAATAATCAGTCTTGCTTGTCACCAAAATAAGAAACAACTATGAGCTAACTTAAAAAAGTTTTCATAATAGAAAGTGAAAACTCGGGTATAAAAAATATTTATATAGGCTGTATGTCTTACATTACTCTATACTTGAAAAAAAACCTCATCAAAATCTTCAAAAGTAAAAACTGAATATTTCCAAAATGCCTCTCTTGCTAAAGGGGAAAAAAAAAAAAAGAAAAAAAAGATTTTTCTGTGTATATCTTATGTTCAATCTCAAATCCATTAATTTTCCAAATGTTTTGAGATATTTGGGCTTACTGGGATATGTAACTAATTGCTATTAGATACCATAAATCTGAAGAAATTTCTACACGACTTCAGAGCATAGGGTTACACAGTGTTATCTATCTTCCTTTATGCTGTCTTTTTTCCCCAAGCATATCTTTAATCTGTACCATGTATTAGGGGTCTAAAAAAGGACCAGGATTTTCACAGTGCTTTTACATGCCATCTTCACAGTCATGCTTAACTACTTTCAAGGCTGTTTTGGGAACTGAAAATGGACATTTCGATTGACAATAAATGATGGACTGCAATCACATGCCGGTTCCTGATGCACAGGTAGAAAAGAGTGCTCATTTCCCGTCCCCATCCAACACATGTAGAGGTGGTAACAGCCAGGTTTGTTGCACAGCAGGTTTATAGGATTTACTGTGGTAATATCCTGCTTTTGCAGTTCACAAGTGTATTGAATCTTTTCCAGCTTTGTTTGGAACATGCATTCTGAAAATCCATTTGCTCTGAAGGATCAGACTGATCTTCAGTTAGATCTTCAGCTGACTTTGCCATGAGTAATAGACATGACACTAGCAGGCTTTGTGAGTTAGCCAGCTGCTAGTACTTCCCTTTAAATATTAGCTGGCAAAACTAGTCTGCAATAAGCTAAATTTAAAGTCTGATTTATTTGGCCAAGCCATACTGAATTTAATTTAATTCACACTTATATTAATTCAAAGGAACCAATATGGACATGCAAATATTTTTACCTGTGCTTGCCAAATCTCTTAAGCTACTTAATCAGACCTCATTTAATGACCTCTGCTGGCCACCAGCCCTGGTCTCCCAGGCAGCTAACTCCATACCACTGAGTATTTCTTCTCTGGTTTCTCTCTGTGCAGTGCCTTCACGTGCAAACTCTCTCTGTGCAATCATAAAAACCATGGTTAAAACTATGGCTTCTCTCTGTGACTTTTTGTTGAGATGATCTTTACTCAGATCAGCTTGCTTGGTTTCAATGTCTTTTGAAGGAAGTGAGCTACTACAAACAAGCGCATGGCAGTATGTAACATGACCTTCGCAAAGAATGCAAGCATTTGCATTTTCTTATGAAGGAAACTGATTACACTTACCATGACATGCTTAGTAGTTTTTTCAACCTATATATTTATATATAGGGACATTACAGCCTTTCAGATGTTCCAAGTCCTTTAGTTTATTCACTAATGAATATCTAATCAGAAACTGAAGGACTTTCAAAGAGCACACACTGTGCTCAGAAGCTGGATTTTAAACATAGCAACTGCATATTTGTTTGATGTAAGCAAAGGGGTCCAGTACCTGTACCACCCTGAGGACAGCTGAGGGCTATTCCACTCTTCTTCCTTACTGAGGAACCCTTCCATTGTCCCTGTCAGGACAACAGAGCCTGCATAATCTGCACTAAATCAGGAACCAGCTGAAAGCTGTGAGCAGCATAAGAAAAAGCAGGGGAAAGACTGAATCAAGTGTTCTGCTAATACACCATTTGACCAACATAGTTAATACTTTGTCCCTAAGGTATCTTTTAAAAATTCTGAACGTAGCACAGCCTAAACATCTGAAGGTTGTGACTGCCTTCAGGTAACTTGGTAAACTACGGACAATGGTACTGGAGAAACTTTTTAATCTTCGATCTTATCTATCCGCTGCAATCCCACACCAAATGACAGTCTTGCCAACTGTTTTTATCTTAGATAATATGGTAAGCCAAAAATGGGGAAAATTAGAAGATCAGATAAAAATACCTATGTTTACTGATGCTTATTTTTATGAGGTTTGAAAGTTTTCTTTTGTAAAAACTCCCAACTTTTGGTCATTTAATTCCAAAACTTTGTTCAGTCAGTTAGATGGACTCATCTCTAAGAACTAACACACTAACATTTCCTGATGTGTAACACCAAAATTTATATTTATTCCTGTCAATATATATAATAAAAGAAATGTACAAAGTGATAACCTGATAACAAATTATTTCCTTTAGATTTTTTTTAAACTTCTGATCTAATTACAGCATTTTTTAATATCTGAATCTTTGTTACAGATTCTCCTTATTTGAAGCATTCTTCATTTGAACAGTATGGGGAAGGAGTTGTGTTGTTCAAGTACTATATAAATTAAGTATTTTGAACTACGTAAGTATTTCATATTCTAAGAATAACTTATAGTTAATTAAATGTCAGTATAATTTGAAGTGATGTCAGCTGAAGCATGTTGCACTAATACCATTCCTTTAGATATAACATTAAAAACTTATTTAGCAGCATTCATGAAGTCATTGATAGTCGCTGTGTATTAGAAAAGGAGGCTATTTCAAGAAACATGCTTACTTTTGTCAAAATAGTTTTAGCTTCTTTTCAGAAACACAGAAATTAGAAATAAAAATTGATACAATTATGTGTCCAAGAAAGTAATTAGCATTTTTAAAAGAAAAGTATGTGTATTTATTGCTATAAAATTAATAACAGCATATGTCTCTACATTTATGATAGCAGTAAGGACATATTTTAATTTCATTTTCATTTTGTCTCAATTTTGAATAAAGTGTGTTATACAGTGTTATACAGTGTAAAAATAAACAGAATATTTTCAGTAACACCACTTTTTCAGAATCTTCTGAAGTTTACAACAAGACTTGCTAGAGTTTTAGTAACAAAATTCTCCTGTTCCAGAAATCAGTATTTTATAGAACAGAAAAATATTTAATTTCTGTGGGTCCATGAAGGACAAAAACTGTCCTTATGAGCAGAATATCAATAATTACATAGTCATTAAAAGAAGGAGAAATTAATCTTGGAGTCAAGCAAAGTGTTCAAACTTCTCATTATTACATACATAGGCTTTTTAGGTGCCTGTCAGTCACAGTCCAGTTTCTCAAAATAAATTACATTCTCTAAGTTCCTGTACGCCTCAAAATGAGATCCCTGGGGAAGTGATTTAGAGCATAGTCGTTTACCATGGAGCCTTATCCTAGGATGTGAAGGAGGCATATCTTCCAGAATCACAGAATAGAATCACAGAATATGCCGAGTTGGAAGGGACACAAAAGGATCATCGAGTCCAACTGCTGGCCCTGCACAGGACCATCCCCAAGAGTCACACCATGTGCCTGAGAGGATCATCCCAATGCTTCCTGAACTCTGTCAGGCTTGGTGCTGTGACCACTTCCCTGGGGAGCCTGTTCCAGTGCCCAGCCACCCTCTGGGTGAAGAATCTCTTTCTAATATCCAACTTGAATCTCTCCTGACAAAACTTCAGGCCATTCCTTTGGGTCCTAAAATCCCATATATGAAAGTTGGAGACCTAAGTTATTTCTGAAAACCAAAAATCAACCAAAGGCCTTTTCAGTTCTGCCTTTCAAACACAGCAAGAACATTTAATCTCTTTAACAGCTGAGCCTAGGATGTAAATTCCATTGAGACGTATAAAACTTGTACACAACTCTTGCTCCAGTTTGAGTCCGTTTCTCACAGATGTGTCCCCACACACACAATGTCAAAGATCCAGTTTTGGTGGTTTAATGCAAAAGATTTACCATAAATGAAAATGCAAACGCAAGCAAAACTTTTGCAGAGCCTGCAAAGACTTCATCAGGAAATAGTCATTAAGTTAGGCAGCTCAGTCAAGCTTCATCAGCTTTCCAAGAAGAAGAGCTGTAGGGAGAAGAGAGCATTTCAATATGGTAATCATGAATTGTGTTAGACAGGTAAGTATTGCACATGTCCCCTCTATCACCAAATATTATTCTCTTTCTCACTAGGCCATTAAATTTCTCACTAATTAGATTTTGTGATGAAGGAATCTGAGAAGGGATTGGCCAGATCTGAATATTTAATTAAAAAATCAATATAGAATCAGATAATTGATATTAACACCTATCTCTGACCTGATGATTTAGTTTTGAAATCCAAATCCAAATTTCTTCTAATAATGTGCTTTATTGTGCATCTTTTTCTTTGCTCTCTTACATATAGCAGCTACAAATCTGTCACACTAATCACAAAAGATCTGTGCATTGCAAGATACAATAAAACTAAAAAAAAACCATTGAAGATGAGGTAAAGAGGAGTGAACTTAAAAAAAAAGGAGGCGAGCGTTAAAGAGCTGTTTTTGTAGTTCCTCAAGTCCCTATAGCATCCCTCAATTGTAATCATACCATTCACATGGTGACGGAATTATTTGATTGATTTTAGTGACTGACTTTGTCAAAGCTTTGATGAAAGATTCAATTCTTCCCAGGGAGCTCCTTTATGCATACTAAAACTTTGTGATTGAGAAATGAGATTTTTACAGTTAGTGTTAAGGTTTTATGGACACTTTTGCCTCATTTTAAGGTGTAGGTAAAACACCTCTACAATCCTTCAGCTGCCTACCCCTCAGTTACAGAGACACAGTGATTTGAAACACTATATTTGTGCACCTCACTGTGCATAAAGACTAGGTGGTGACAGTACTATTTTTAACAGCTAGTGCAGCTCACAGATGTAAAGTTCAAAATAAACTAAGATTGGAAGGGTCAAATATAATCTATCCAGTTCAGTTAGCAAAAGCCATGAAGCTGCCATGTCACGGTTTCAGATGACAAATAAATGTGGTTATGCAGAAGCAACTCTCTTTACAATTTCACTGTTACCCAGCCTAGACTAAGAGTAGCTTGGTTATTCCTGTGTGTGCCTTGTGTATGTCGTCACATCAAATCATAGAGCAGAGTTTCTCTAAACAAGCATGACTTAGACTATAAACTAAGAAACTACATGCATACAAGTTTATGGATTCAATCTTGATCATTGGATGCCTAATCAGGAAACCATGACATTACACTTTTGAAAGGTTTCAGAAACCACTGAAAAAATTAGTGCATCCAGTTCTGATGATGTAGTCATCATTGAGTTTCATTTATCTAATTTACCATAAAACATTTAGGTGATAACTTGGTCACAGTGAACCAGTGCATACAAGGGAAGATAGCTGATGGAAATTTAGTGTACTTAAATAAAGGCACAGATAGTGATAAAAGTATAAAGGGGTAAAACATAAGGAAGCTAAAGCTGACCAATTCACTTTAGTTGCAGTTAAACAGTCAACTGCAAAGGTAAGTATTAATGGAACAACATCCATGACAATCTACCCATCAGTCTTAGATGTTCAATCAAGTCTAATTTTTCCTAGAAAACATACATCCTTTACACTAACACCATGCACTTGATGTCCCATTGCTCAGGACATAAAAAGGTTACAAGGCTGAACAGAACCACTGCCTGGCTAGGGAAAGGGATGGGCAGAAGCTTGACAAGAACATCGGCCGCTGCAGGCAGGCCTAACGAGGAGACAGCAACCTCTCTTTCCTTGTGACACATTAGTTAGGGTTGTAACAATGAAGATGAGAGAAAGCAGCCTCCCAGGCCCCCTTCCTTAATAGTAGAGACATTCAATGCCTTTTATTAAGGACAAAATTTAAATTTTAAACAACCGATTGTATATGTTTAATATAACTGTGTGAGGAAGGCATATTTAGTGTATGCTAAGTATCTTATTAGGTGGGTCATATCAACTGGTAGTTTATGGATAAGCTGTTGACAAGACATCCCATTTAAATGCTACTGCCTTCTTCAATTGTTATTTCAGCTTTTTTTTGAAGTTATCAGTGTATTGAAAACATAGCAAATTTTATATCCCTGTGCTCCTTTCCATTGCTCTGCCTTTGGTAACCTGTATGAACTGTCACTGCTTATCAGACCATTGCTAATCCTGATGTGCTGGGAAGCAGTACAAAGGAGAGCGAGAGAGGGAGGGAGAGAAAGGAAGGGAGAGAGAGGAAAAGAGACTTTCTTCTCTCTCACTCTTTTACTCCTCTTTTCACATGTTTAGGCAATGAGTTAAATATAATTTGCAAAAGCAGATGGTACTCTTTTATGAGACAGCTGAATGAGGCATGGGAAAATCTGCAAACATTAAGAACTGGTTGTTTTCAAATAGAAAAAGAGCCTCACCATTCTCTTTGAGGTATAAATATATAAAGAATATCCAATACCGTGTTTTGACTGTGAAGAAACTGCAAAATAGTTGGTGATACCTGTAGGCAGTAGACTGACTACTGCTGTGGGAATAGCCTCAGCTGTGCAGTCTGTTGCATACAGCATAATTACTTAGGATCTGTTTGGCACAAGCATGGGCAGTGTTGTGAAAATGAGCTGTAGGAATGAAGTTCATAAACCTTAGAGAAACTAGACCCTATGACAGAAGAGATGTTTAAAACATTTTTTTTTTTTTAAAGTCACAGCAACCTTGCCTGGCTTCAGCATACGCTACACTTAAGTTTTCAGTGTACTATTAAGAATCTCTAATCAGGAAGTGTATTTTCAATTAGACACTTGTTCCAGCTGTACTAGGTGCTTACAATCACTAGAGAAACCATTAACTTAATAAAAGGAATATACATCGCTCTGGCACAACTTTGTAGATATCATGAAGTTTATACTTCTAAGGGACTAACTGCCCTTAAAACCTGTGAGCCATCCTTTCAGATGAGGCAAAGTACCTACACTACAGGAGAAGCAGAATTATATGTGACTGTAGGAAATTATACCTGTGTTTTGTGGACAGCAACTATGTGGATATCAGACAGCAGTACTAAACTATTTTTGATACATACCTTAAATTTCACAAAGATTCCTGAGTCTTTTATCACATCATCATTTACTGCAGCCACACACAAAATGGAGCTGATCCACTGAGACACTGGGATTCCCAATCCTGTTAAATGCAGAAGGAAACTTCATGTCAGAAACTTCATCTAATCTCTTGTTTAGGTAGTCACCTTCTCCTTTCCAACAGCATGCAAAATGAGCAAAACAATGAAAATTTTGTTCCCTACTACTGATCAAGGATAGAAAAAATTTCTTGGATTTCTTTACCTGTTGTTCATCTAGTGAGGGGAGTCAGTCCTCAGGCTCAATTCATTTATCGCTGCCCCTTACTTTAGCTAGTATCTCGTTTATCTGATACTGAATAATGCTCATGCGCAACTGTGTACATAGTTACATGTGAGATATCCCATGAGCACTGCTTTGTCTATTGAAAGACAACTGATCTGATTCGAAAGAAGGCATATCTGAATGTCATTTATGGAGATGCTACTTCTAATGACTATGCTGTCATTACTTGCAGGAGATAGTATTTAAGATTATATCCTGACCAACAAGTGAGCAATAATTACTCTCCCAAGGATTAAGAAAGCAAAACAATCCTCATCCAGGTGCTTAGCTTTTATTAGGAAAGCCTGGTAGATACTAGCACAACTCTCTGTACACTTTGCTGAAGCATCCATGACATTTACACTGTCAGTGGCTACAAGGAGAGAGCTTATTCACTAAAATCCCCTTTCCACTGATTATCAAGAACACCAGAAGAGATTTCTTAAAAGCTAGGTCAGTTCTCCGGAGGGGGTCTTTCCATGGGGCTCTACAACGCTTTATTTTTATTATTCTGAAAAAGCCCTGTCAATTATGTGCAGCAAAACACTGATTCAATTAACAATCTGTGTCATCTGAAAGTATTTAAAGATAATTTCAGGCTTTCTTTATCATGGCCTATTTTTCACACTGCACCTAAACTGCAACCTTGTTGCTTTAGTCTGATGTAGATTATTTGCAGCTTGAAATGATGTCATTAGCAATCACATCTGATTTTTAAATTTCATTTTTAAGGCAATTTAGGATATGATTCATGAATAAAGGCTAAATTAAGAGCCAAGGACTCTAATTCCATCTTTCACTATGAAGTTTTCAGTAACTCCTGACTCAATAACAGTCAGCTTCCAGCTGTCCTATTTACAAACAGTCTCTCTATTGACAAAACAGTCTGTCACTAGTTATTTAATGCATTGTGATGATAATCTATACGGTATTAAAAACATTGCTGCGGTGTACCCCTCTGGGAAAGTGACTGTTGTGTACTATAGTTCAGTCCTTGTTGTATGGAGTGGCTTCTCCAAGGAAAATAGTGCTGTTGCTTGAATAACAAATATCATCCAGTCCCTACAAATAAGTGGACCTTCTGAAGTTGTATCCTGACAAAGTAGGAATTTCCCCATGAGGAAGAATTCAGATTATTTTTACTGTACATTTTTCCATAAATTTTAAGTATACAGTGTAGTGTTTGTTTACTTGTACAACAAGGGAACACATTTTCACAGGACAGAAGACTGACTCCCTTCTTCAACTGCAATTCTAAACAAAGCAGCATTGTTATAAAAAAGTTTTTTTGCCTATCTCTGAAATTTTTCAGACATATAATTCATATGACAGCTCTGTTAGCATATCTTATAATAGTCTTCTTTCTGTACAATAATATTACAGTTTTGGATGATGTTAATTATTTATTTGCAAATATCACCATAATTTTCTCCTGTGGTACTACAGCTTCGTTAACTTGTCTTTCTGAGGGTGAGTTACCTAATCTAATCATCTAAGTTTGCAAATCTTCCTGTGCTTCATATTGCTTTGAGGCACAGGCTAAGGTTTTCACAAAGAACTTCTTTATTGCTGAAGAAGCTATAGACTCTCATCTAAGCAGTGCTGCTTATCAGTATTCTGAACAGACTCTCAGCCTCTGTGTACCCCTGAGGCATTGCCCTTGAGGTATCACCATGCTTTGTCAGGGTGTTCTTGCTAACTCATCTTTCAGTATTGCTGCTCAATGGTGTAGTGATTTTATGCTTGTGCTCTTCTACTGTCATGGAGGGAAGTATCACAGCCTTGTTGGAAGTCACACTGCTGTGCCTCATTATCCCATATCCCCGGTGATTATTCTGTCAAAGGGAAATGTCCAGTTTCAGTCATTTTCTCTTTCTGATTAAATTATTGTCCTTTCTAATTCTTTCTCTACTCTGAGTTGTTTTGCTAAGAGTCATTTCCAGCAATTTATCTCTTTAAAAATAATAGATACCTATTAGTGCAAAATATAATGCATGCCAATCTGAGAAAGGTCTCTACATAATACTTGTGTTTTTCTGTTGATATACAAGAGGCATGCTGTCATCTAGTGAAATCAAAAGTATTTCAATGCCAACAGTCTTAATATGTGCAGAGCTGGAGGTGATGAATGGTCACCTTGTCCAAGCCCATGTAAGCAATGCAATATTGACAGCTTCTGTGGAGCTCCTCCTGTTGTACTCCAAGGGAGTTATTTTTGACTGCTGCAAATATTGGGTATGAATTAGAATGTCTTAAGATACATCAGAGCCTAAAGTTATCCTCTATTTTTCAGAAAATCTCAGACTAAATGTTGACATAGGTCTTACCCTCTGTCAGTGAGAAAATTTAAGAATTCCATTACTGTAAAAATAAATTAGACTAATACGATTACAAATATCTTTGTTATTCTAAAGTTACACATTGGTCAGAGGTTAATAATGCTGGTTTTCTCTGCTAAATTGCTTTACTTGAACACAAGCCCTCTGATATCAGTCTGGTAGTGAAGAAAATTGTAACACTTACCAAAGGTTGTAAAATGGACCTTAATTAAAAAGGAAATAACTAGAAGCTTGCATAAAAAGGTGGAGATTTAGAGTATGTTGTGAAACCAAATAAACTTGATAGATTACGTACAACTTATAAAAATAATTAAAATGAAAAAAGAGATTCTTAATTACAGTAACAACTCCAGGCCTTTAAATGTCCCTTCCAACTCAAACAATAATCTAGTTTCTAAAATGCATCTAACCTGCTGATCTTACTTGTATTTATAGCTCTGTCAAAAGGCCTCTCAGAGAAACTCTCCTGTTTCATTTTATATACATCTTGAGTATATATTGTTCCCTTTTGCAGTTTAAATCCCTTGCTCATTGCTTCCAAGAATGTTAGTAAAGCATCTCCTCTATACATTAGTACGTATGTAAACAGATAGGTGGAATCTTAGTATTGATTCATTTCTGTACCACACTTCTAGTTCACTGCCACAGAATCAAATCACTTTTTCCCATTGTGTTGGTTATACTCACTGTCTTTCCTTGCTTACGCTCTATACCAGGACACTTATAGAATGGTTTGAATTGGAAGGCACCTTAAAGATCATCTTGTTCCAACAAGGGACACCTTCCACTAGATCAGATTGTTCAGAGGCCCATCCAACCTGGGCTTTAACGCTTTCAGGGATGGGGCATCCACAACTTCTCTGGGTAACATGTTCCAGTGTCTCGCCACACTAACAGTAAAAAATGTCTTCCTAACATCTAATCTAGACATACCCTCTGTCTGTGGTCCTATCACTGTGTTACACCAGATTTTGCAGCTGTCAGCAAAACTGCTACAATGTAGAGCTACGATCATCTAGGGACTCATAATCACCTGGTGTGGTACAGGCCAGAGTGTGAAAACTGGAGTTCAGCATTTTGGATTACAGTACATTTCATTGCAAACATAACACAATTGTAAATCAGCATCTTACTCACAATCATACCTATTGAACAACTAAAGGTATGTAAGGTGTTGCCATGAGCCCTATAAGAGTTGCACACTTTGAATTAAGGAGTTAGTTTCAGAATTCCTACTCTGAATCAAATGTATGTTCTTGAAAGAGGCTGATGGCAAACACAATGGGAACACAATTCCGACCCTTCAGGAATTTAACCAGAATCCAGGAGACTTGAAAATACATTTCTATTTCTACTATATAAGTTTTTTAGGAAATGCTTAGAGTGAACTCAATGGGCTGCACTCCTTGGTGTACTCTGCTGCATTTACTCTGGTAAGCCTCAGCAACAGATTTTATTCCCTATAGAACTGAACAGCAACTTTAGTATTGGAGCAGTAATTCTGTCTGGTAGCTGAGAAAGCTCATTATTTAGTTTGGAACAGCTGAAACAGAAATGCACATACGCACAGAACACATGGACACACACAGGAGAGCCTTAGCAGGCTGTCAACTCTTCAACTTCTCAAACATTTCTCCTTGTTTGCTCCCAAATCCCTTGGAGAGGGGCTAGCAGCTTCAGGGTCAGGATCATGCACTAGATATTTTGCAGGCAGGATAAGGAGGACAAGTTTGTATGAAGAAGTGGTTCTAGTTATTTCTTTGAAAGTGCTCCAAATGTCATGAAGTTTTCAGCTTCCAGGGAAAACTAACCAGTTTGCAAATGAAATAGATGTCATCTTCTAGCAGCTGGAACTTCTGACATGTCCATCTCATCAAACACAAGTACATAGTGTATGCACAAACATGAGATCATATTAAGACTTCATGAGCATTACAGAGCTTTTAGGTACTTGACACATCTTTTAGTGTGCAGGGGGATGAGCAGCACTTGTCGCTGTTCAGCAAGGCCTCAGTGTGTCAGCTGGCCTAGTTACATTGTCTTCAGGGGAATTTGACTTACAGTGCTGCCTTTGTCTGTTCTCTTGATTAAAAACAACACAGAAAGCTCTCAGGGCAAAAACAGCCTGCGATGCAAACATGAAGCATCAGCTTTGTGTGGCCCAAATGCCTCTGGGAAGTCTCTGAGACTCTCTGAGACTTTCATTTTAGGAGCCAAAATTCTAAACAGATTCCCTTCTCACACATTTGCATAGATTTCCTCCTCAGCACCACACTAAATTCCACAGCAGTAATAGGAACACTTTGTACAACAAGAGCTGCAAATGTACAGTAGGTCCTTATTTTCATTATACCACACGTGTACCACTTCTCAGTTTTGATGTATGCCCATCACAGCCTCTTACTCTCTGCCTAAATGAGTCCACCAGCATCTTCTTTTTTTTTTTTTTCTTTGTCGAGTCCTAATACCCTGGCCTTTACCTGGGAGGCAGGTTAGTTGTGAGCACTAATGTCTTTCTCTGCTGTGAAACCACTGTCAAAAGCAGTGACTATTTTGCATAGTGTTCCCTATTTGAACATTCTCTCCAGCCCTACTATTTAAACTGTTAGGAAAGTCAGATGTTATTATGTCTTTATTTGTTATGGTTTAAATACATCTGAACCAAGGTGAATATATGCCAGACAATATACCAAGTTATTGGTTCCTTGACTTGGGACCTGAGAGTAAGATGCCCCGGTAATCTTGATTTATAGAACTAAAGGCTTTCTGAGTTGTGGTCTCATTACAATTCACTCATGTCAGACGCAGATTCAATACCAAGTAATAAATTTAACACTATAAATCTGACTACTAGGTTTGTACCTAAAAAAAAACAAGCAAAAAAAAAAAAAAGCACCATTAACATTTTGTGAATCTACAATTTTTGTATTAATTCTAATGAAATTATGAAAAACTGCTTTTTGGTATCAAACAGGTACAAGTAAGTATTTCTTTCATTTATGTGCATAATTCATTTTTCATTTATTGACAGTAAACCTGTTCCTGAAAGTCTTGTTACAGCCCTATATGCCTTGGCCAGTCTGCTTGCTTTTTTCCTGTTTAGTAGGTTCTAGCACAAATTTCTGTTTACTTCCATGATCACAAGGTGATCTGTAGAATTGCTATATGTCCTTTAATTGGAAACTGGAATTGCAGATGTCTGCAAATGACTTTGTTGTTCCCCTTGTTCATTTTACAGGTGTATTGAGTAACCTGACAACTGAGACCTATCAAGTGTTCCCCTCTGTAGTCTTTTCCATCAGGCTGTTGAGTTTGTTCATTTTCATCCTAAAAAGGTCAAGGGGTGTAAATGTGTCAAAGTTGTTTTCTCTTATTTGATAAACTCAGAGTTGAAACTTTTTGCTGAAGGCTACAACTTTGTCATGTACATTGAAAAATTTCAGCTCCAATTCGAAGTCAGTAAATCATGAGAAAATATCAAGGATGTAAATTACGAGCAAGGTCATGACTCATTTTCAATATGAAGCAATCAAGAAATAGGACAATCAAGGAAGCAAACAGCCTGTATGAAGATGTAAACTTGGCTGGTTGCTGAATAGAACTGAAGACTTCAGTACCTTCACTGCTGAACTATTCCTAGAGATGTTTAACACAATTTTCAGGCTGAAAAGTCCTTTTTTTTGATTGGCAGTGCTTTCTGATGGAAACTAAAATATTGCTTGTGGATATTGATAGGTATTTTCCACATTTGTAAAATAAAACTAACGATTTCAAGTATCCCTGAGCATGCAACATCCAGGCAACTTCAAAGATAGGTCTCTGGGGAGATGTGGCAGCTTGGTAATTCTTCAGCAAGATCAAAGCTTTGGAAGAAAATGAGCTTTTTTTGGCAAAAAAAAAGGGGATTTTGTAATTTCTGCATCTGTGCAGCTGTATAAAACAAAGGCAAGAACTGAAAAAACTCCTGGACAACTGTGGGAGACAACATTGTAATAAAACCTGGAGTTTGTTCATTGCATAAGGGTTTATACATATAGGATTATTTTGAGGGGTTAAAGTTTGAAGTGTTGATTGTCTCTGACTTATGTGATTGTCTCTGATTTATGCAAATAGGTGATTGTCTCTGACTTATGCGCATGGTAAACCCACAGACACTCTGTCTTGCCCATGGGGGACGGTGAAGAAACCAGGACAGGGTTTTCCCCTTCCCTCCCCCCCTTCCCCCTCCCTTTTTCTTCATCTCTGTTCCACAACTGTCGGGGGACGCCCGCTGGCAACAGGACAGAGCCCGCGAACGGAAAACCTATGGGGAGACGAAGAGAGACTGTGGGGGGATGACCATAACGGGGATATAGAATTAAACATTTGACTGTTGGAGGGAGGGGGGGCGGGCCGCGGTGCGGGAGCCCGTGCAGCCAGGCCGCCCCACCAAGGCGCCAGGTAGTCCGGCCGCCTGAAGTTGTGGATTGTGGACCGATTGTCCTGGTCAGCGGTTGGAATCTCTCGGTTCACATTTGTAATAACTATAAACAGCTATGATTTATATCACAAAAATAAAAGAAACAAATAGGTTGATGCAACCTCAGGAAAGGAGAAGAATAGATGGTGTATAAAGACGTGGGACAGATCACTACCTCCCCTACTTTTCCTAGACATGGGGAATCCTGGGATTTGTAACCTTTTTAGAATTTATAACTTGTAAACTTTATAGGATTTATAAGTTGTAATCTTGGAATTTATAACGTCTGATAGATAATGTTAAAATTTATAACTTGTAACCTGTGCTGTATGTTGAATACCTGAGATAGCTATGTAAAGGATGTGATGAATATGTATGGAGTGTCTGAGGTAAATACCGGACACATTCGCGGCTTCGGTGTGACAGGTTTTTGGAGCAAAAACTCCCCTGTTCACCCAGCGCTGCTTGCTTAGCCACAAGCCTGCTAATAAACTACGGACTGGTGATCCTCATTGGCTTTTGGATCTCCCTTATTCGCGTCTATAACAAACATGAGGTTGAATTAGCACCTCTTTGCTACCTTCTCTTTACGCAGAGAAGTGCTCTTTCATGGTGTTTTGGAAAAACCTGTGCAAATACATTCCTCATCTCACAAGGCATGAATGAATTTATGAGTGAAGAAAAAAGTTACACCAGTGTCAAGGTTTTAAAAGTATAAGGAAAAAACCTGATTAAAATAAAGGTATCTCATTCACTGAAAAGCTGTGAAAGACCAACAGATGCACAAACCTATTTATAATCTTGTTAGCTGATTCTTGTATTAATTACAGGCACAAAAAATAAACAGAGAAAGGACTAGAGTTTCAAGTGGGTTCAATGATTGCGTCTGATTAGTCCTTGCCATGTATCTCTGCTGCTTTAAAAGGTTACTTTCTTATGTAAATGAGGGCAGCATCTCTACAAAGAAGGTTGATGCCCGTTAAGAACCAGTATGTTAAAAAATAGTTTGCTGCAGATTTCTTCATTTAAGTTTGAATTTACATCATGAAATCTCAAATCACTGTTAATCATGATGATCCACAGTTATGCTCTAAAGATTGCACTAAGTTCAAGACAAAGTATTTACCAAGTAAGCATCCAGACTTTACACAAAGGAAAAAATGCCACTGTAAAAGCTTTGAATGTACAAAAATCAAGACCATCAAAAGAAAATCTGTGGTTGTGTTCAAAGGGAAAATTTCAAAAAGACAATGAAAAAACCCAAAGGTTTCTTCATTCAAAGTGGAAGTAGAGAGCTGCAGACAACAATTCAATGTTAATGCATTCCTTGCTTAAAATGAGGGCGAGGGATGGGCAGGAAAGTGGTGCCCATTTAAATCATAGAACTGAACTATTTTTTCTTTAAGAATGTAAAGACATCAGAGAATGTGGTAGTAAGAATTCAAGATCTACAAACATTCAACCAAAGAACAGAAAAAAGCTGCCCATGTGTCAGTCGCCTAGAGTGCAAAATCAGAGCATACCTTCAAAAGGTACTGCTATGACAATGTATCATGTGCATGATGAAAATTCGTATTTGAATGTATTTCTTATTGAGAAACTATTTGCACATCATGTTGTTCAGTCCTGAACTGCTTAAGGCAAGTCAGACTCCACATATCATTTTAAACTAGACTCACTACTTGACATTTTTGCATTTGAGCTGTTTAGTACTTGGAATGCATTATAGAATACTGAGAATAAAAGCTTAGGGTTTGTTGTCAAAATTAATTGTTTCTGTGTATCTGCTTCTGCTTGACTCATAAATGGACTAAAAAGGCTTTGGCTATTCAGCTGATATAATTGAAAATATACAAAATTATCTATCCAATAATGTGTGACTACATCTTTATCTAGAGAACAACCTAGAACTCACATATATTTTTGTACCAGGTGACCGTTCTGTTTTAGTGGGAAAAAGAATAGTTTCATGTATGAAGCAAAGTGGGAGTTTCACACAGTAGTTAAAACACTATGCTTCTAAGTCACCTGACAGTTTAAAAAGTGCCATTTTAAGCTTCTAGAGTCCTAATGCAATGGTACCATGTATGGTTAAAAGTATTTATCAGTTTATTATAAAGGGTATTCATTCTGCGACACTGCTTAAAATGTTTATGATATCTCATCCACACCCTTAACTGGGTTTTGATGTGTTTCTTTTTTTATTTGGTTTATTTTGTTTGATTGAGTTTTGTTTGGTTGTTTTTCTATAAATAAACACATTTTTAAATAACTACCAGCCTAATGCAGGCAACTCTACCTAGATTGTAGAATATGATTTTTCCTTGTCAGTCAACAAGGTATTTTGAAAACTTCTATGCCATTCTAGTATTCAAAATAAAGTAAACAACTCTTTCAGTGCTGGCATTATGCAAAAGTTCATACAATATGGACTTATTTTGGGATGAGAGCTACATAGATAGTCGAGCACCAAATAGTTTTAAATTCCTACCTTGATTCTGCACATATACAAATACAGGCATGAGTTCAACACAAGCATAAATCATTTGAAGGACTGAAGCCTAGCACTTGCAAATTATTTTGCTGATTTGCAGAGTTTTTAAAATAGAAGATATGAGACACATCACTTTCTCTTAGTTTTGTGTTAAAATATCAATGATTTACATTGACGTACCAAGTCTCAAGAAAGAGTTTTCTAAAATTTTCCTCAAAATGCTTCACATATTTGTTGAATAAGTGTAAGAAGATTATAGCAATTTAGAGTTGCCTGAACCTGTGTTGTCTAGACAACAAGCTTAAATTGAAAGACAAAAACTGGGAACTGATTAAACTCTAAATCTGCAAAAAATATATGCACATGCTTAATACCACTAGTGAACCAATCCACTGTTTTTTTTGCATACACAAAATTAAATACACGATTGTTTCAAAGAATTGGCCCTAGGTCTGCAATATTAGACAGCTGTTTGGAGTAATAGTTTTAATACATAATGTAATACTTCACTATGAATCATTTTCCACTGAAAAACTAGATAGTTCTAGCGCCAAAAACTGAGCTTTCCTTAGTTCATTTTATTGGTTAAAAAATAATATTCCTTCAAATCCATTAAATATTTGTCAATTAAGTCTCCAGCAAAATACGTGAGTTCCAAATTTCTTAGCTCTGTAAGTATTGTGGAGAAGCACAGCAATCTTTTAATATGTGGTTTTGGGAAATGTATTGAAATACATTGAAAGAATGACCTTTTATGATATCTTCATATGATCTACTCAGAGAACATTTCAGTTGGTCTTTAATAATATTTTCTAAAATGTTAACTGTGTCAAGATGTCAGGTCAGGACTAGGTGTTCCTACTGATTTCACAAGCTACTGTACCACTAAAGTGTGCGGTAATTTAATTAATCAGTTATGAAAGAATTCATATGGCTGTTGTACAAAATGATAAACACTAGTAAATGTTCTACCAACCATAGTCCCCTAGATAGTTCTCTGTGGCAAATCATTTCGCCATTAATTAATTAAAAAACCTTTTAAATGATGACTGGAAAGGCAGCCCTTAAATATCTTTGAATTTCAGTTAAACTTTTAGTATCTTTACTTATTTTTGTCCTCTCAGGCAATTTCCCTCTTCATGTCTTCCATTCATTTTTCAGCTTCCCCGTTATCTATTATTTTTATCTGTTCCTTTTCCCACTCAGTGTTTTCTTTCCTTACATTCTTTGTTTCATAATAACCCTGTTTTAGCGGCTTTTGCAATGTAGCAATGACTATGCAAATTATTTACTTCCAAACACCTCCATCACATGCCATCCCAGCCTTTCTCTGGAGCACAGAAAACACCAGCTCTGTTTCCCCTTAACAAAAAGCAGTATTAAATAAGGCACAATCTACTGCAACAGCTCTTCCCTCCACAGTTAACCTGCCATCCTCTTCTTTGGGACCAGTTTTGTTTAGATTTAACTCTAAGACTATAAAACCCTGAGGCGTGTCTGTACTTACACAAGTTCAGTGTTGTATTATGCTAAAACAGACTCCTGAGCTAGAAATCTATGGATTTTCCCTAAAGGGCTTCTCGCTCCTCCTTGAAGCTGTATGTCATCGTGTGGGAATGATGGAGTTCATGCCCCTTGCTACGGGGCATGTAATAGGCTTCTGTTTGGATGCTTAGTTCAGCGAGCAGGACAACTCTGCATCAACAGGCAGGATCTAAGATACAACACCTAATGAGAGAGGCAGTGTTTGTGTTGCCCTCATCAGCTGTGCCTGGTTATGATCTTGAGCCTGGCTGGGTGCCAGGTACCCACAAGCGCTCCAAAACTGGACAGGGAAGAGAAATTATAACAAAGAGTTCATGAGTTTAGATAAGGACTGGGAGAGATCACTCGCCAAATACCATCATGGGCAAAACAGACTCAAAGTGGGGATATTAATTAAATTTATTACTAACAAAATCAGAGCAGAATAATGAGAAGTAAAACAAATTTTAAAGACACCTTTCCCCCACTCCTCCCTTCTTCCCAAGTTCTACCTCCTCCCCAGCAGTGGAGGGAGATGGGGACTGGGAGTTATGGTCAGTTCATCACACATTGTTTCTGCCATGTCTCAGAGAGAGGAGTCCTTCCCGTGCTCCAGTGTGGGGTCCATCCCACAGGCAACAGCTCTCCACAAACTGCTACAACCTGGGTCACTTTTCCATGGAGTGCAGTCCTTCAGGCACAGCCTGCTCCAATGTGGATGCCCACAGGGCCACAAGTCCTACCAGGAAACTTGCTCCAGGGTGGGCTGCTCTCTCCATGGGTCTGCAGGTCAATGCCAGGACCCTGTTCCAGCATGGACCTGCCACGTGATCAGAGCCTCCTTCGGGCATCCACCTACTCCAGTATGGGTCTCCTCCATGGGCTGCAAGTGGATCTCTGCTCCACCATTGACTCCTTGGGCTGCCTTTTCCCCCATGGTCTGCACCATGAGCTATAGGGGAATCTCAGCTCTGGTGCATGGAGGACCTCTATCTCCTTCTCCATTGAACCTTGGTGTCTGTAGGGTTGCTTACATGTTCTCACTCCACTCTTCTTTGTCTGCAATTTCATCTGGGCAGTAACTTTTTCTCCTTCTTAAATGTATTACTATCATTCCTGATTGGCTCAGCCTTGGCCAGCAACGGGTCTGTCCTGGAGCCGGCTGGCATTGGCTCTACAAGATGTAGGGGAATCTTCTGGTAGCTTCTTGCAAAAGCCACTCCTGTACCCCCCCGCTACCAAAACCTGGCCACACAAACCCAATACATGCACAAAGCCACAAAGTACATATGCTTGTTACGCAACTCGAGGAGCCTCCAGATCCATGGAGAGTTCACAAACTGCATCCTTAGCACACATAAACAGGTACTCCTGCCCTGGGTGTTGTAAATATCTCTGCACCTCACATAAGCCCTCTTATAGTTTGCATGTAAGTTCTTAAAGTTGCTATCCTATGAAACTTCTCCCTGTGACTTACCTTGTATGAGTCATTTAAAGGTTTTCACTGTAGTCCTTTGGTGACAACTCCAACCTTGCTGTCAGATTCACCACCTATTGAGCCTGGTAAGCCAAGAAGAGTGCCAGCTGCAATCAAGAGGCAAGGAGTCAAGTAAGTAAGCTGTAGTTCTTTAATTGCCCTGACCACTACTTTGTCTGTGACCCTCTCCTTTAAACTCTTCTCCCCTCTCCTGGGTGTTTAGCTGCCTGTGTTCACGGTCTACTTTGATATGATGCAACTGTGCATGGTTTGGTCTGAGTGCCATGAAAACAGTGAGGCTGTGAAAAACAACTGTGGGAAGCCTCAGCTGGGACCCTAAAACATGCAGCCTCCTGAGCACTAATTCAGGAGCTGCAGCTGCACTCAGCCCTTTGCTCTAGCCTGAGTCGGGTTGAGGGTGTGCTGTGCCTGGAGTTGCATTTTTCCTTGCCTTCGTGGCTTGTCCTTCTGGCCTGACTTTAGGCAAGTCTCTTCACTACAGACTTGCCTGATCATCATTGGGCTGTTAGCTGAATCTGGTTATCAAACCCTTTCTTTCCTTTTTTTTTTTTTTTTTTTTTTTGGGTACTGTGAAACTGCAGCCTGAGAGTGAGAGCACTGCCTTGCCAGCCTGGCTGTCACCATTGACTACTGGCTTGCCCTCCCTTACAGAGCAGCCTGCTCTGCTTCCTGACAAAACCCTTCAGGGTAAGAAAGCCAATCTTAGGTGCCCTGAGACAGGTATTATTTTGCTTGTATAGATAATGTCATCCTGCATCCTTCAATCTGTTCCAGTACTCACGTGCTCCATCCATCCTTTGAAGCATGAGCATTGAAGTATGAGGCATGAGGTAGATGTATAAAGCCATCTATCATCCTGCCTGCTGTAAGTGGAAGGCCTCAGGCAGGTATTCGAGACCCCAGGTGTCAGATTATTGTATCTATCCAGTATCTGTTATATGGGTCCCTGACTTATGCAAGAATGTCTTTTTTTCCCATATTGTGGGCTCAGACCAGAGACTCCTGGTCCTGTTGCAGATTTTTTGCAATGTTATCTGGACAGCTGCAGGGTCACTTCAGTCAGACTATGAATTCACTTCAAGTACAGAAATTTATTGGCATGCCTGGCTACAGGATGGCATTTTGTGCTCCTGAATGACAGGGCAACATCCCAGCAGTATCTTCAGCATCATGATCTATTTATTGAAGGCCCTGGAAACCCAGGAGCAGCTGACTCTCTGAGGTCAGCAGGAACAGTTTCACCAGGAGCAAATGTTGTAGGAAACTATTATGTGCAATAACTAGTTTTGCTCTGACCAGTCCTGTTAGAGAAAGTAAACCCAGGACACATAAGGAAAAAAACATCCAACTCAGAGCTCATTTGTTTAAGGGATATGACATCAAGGACTTAGCAATAATGGTGATATGTGAATTATTTCAGCCTATATTCTTAAGGAACTTACTGTTTCAGAACTTCCTTTAATTTTTAAGTTTATGACATTGAAATCTGTAAATAGATGAAAATAATTCATTTTTTAAGAAGTCATGAGAGACATTTTCCCTCTTTCAGTTGTGTAGATTCCTTCTAGTGTATTCTGAGAAATCTTCGGTGTTTTAAATTGAACTAGAGGTGAAGTAAAAAAGAAACCTATTATTTACTTATCTACTACCATTAGCATAGGAGCTACTACATCTCACTACTTCCAGCGGATGTATAAAACACAGTTTCTGGTACAGCTGAAACCTTTGATGCCTTGACAGAGAGAAGAATGATTATTTACACGAATGTAACAGTTCAGAAAGCAGAAGAAAATTGATTTATTTGCAATGTACCATGCACATTAGAATTATCAAGGAGCTTTCAAAAGAAAAAACAAGAATAGAAATTCAGTGAAAGAAAAGCCTCCTTGCACCATTTTTCCAACTATGCCCTAGCAGGCGCATATATAGATATACATGTAATTTCAGAATTGCCTTACTGCATTCATATAGGAAAAGTGAAAACTGCTGCTGGAAACAATGAAAAAATAATTTCACACTGTGCACTTTTTTGCAATTCAGTTTAAATGAACAAGTCTGAGGGAAACTATGTTAACTTGACACTCATTTTTTTCCCCATCTTTATGTTTGAGAGTATCGTAATGAACTGAATGAAGAAATAAGCTCCATCTCAAACTAGTGATTATGAGAGCTCGCCACTGGATGTGATACTGCATGAGTTGTGACAATCTGTGTCCTAAGGCTATATATACTTGCCAATGAGGTATGACAGTCTCAAAATGGGCTGTAAGAAAAGCAGGGTATCACTCTAAAAAAGTAAGTTACTAATAAGAACTGAGACATACCCACAAGGGCCAACAACCCACAGATTGCTAAATTATGGGCCTCTGTCTGAAAATACAAACATGAAAATGCAGCTGCCAGGTATAAAGTATAGGAACAATTCACTCAGTCTTGATCTTCTATTGCAAAGCACGACTCCTTATGTCAAGTATGGGTTTATACAGCTTGCCTGATTACAGAGATGTATTTAATTACCTTCTGAAATGGTATCAAAGAGAAATATAAAATTACATAGAAACACTTGAAGAGCTGTTGAACTTCAGAAACTAAGCATTTAATAAAGCAAAGCATTGATTCATAAGTGTGCCATTTGTAACTTCAAATACATTTTAAAGCTTATCTCTTCTTTAGAGTAATAGCCCTCTTTTTTTTTTACAAGCAAAAAGCATATTATACCTGTTATCAGGCATAAAAACCTTGCTTTTGGCTGAAAGCATCAGCATAAACTAATTAGCTTTTTTTAAATTTTTTTTTTAATTAAAAATTTTCTTGAGATAGTACTGATAAGTGCAAAAAAAGATTTATTTATTTTTTCTTGAGTGATTAATACTTCACATGTAGGATTACACTGTGTGATATTCTGGTGTACATAATGTATCTAGAGTTGAAAGGGTTGTGCAGTTATATAGCCAGTATTAATGAATTATGTTACTTACTGTGGAATTCCATGCTGCATTTCAGCTACGGAGGTCTTGCAGTCACTCTCATATTCTAGGGGTGACAGTTATTTACTTACTTTAAAAGATAAATATTATTTCTATATTACATATATTTCCCTCCTGATCTGAAGTGAAAATCTAAGTATGCTCTGTTTTCTATTGACACACTGTAAAAGTTTTACATTTTGCCTCCCACTCATCAAACTTCCAGAGTTAATTGACCTTATCAAGGAAGAAATAACAGAAAACAGCATTCACTTTCAAATGTGATATTTCAAAATTGCAAGGCCTAATCTTTGAAGGTCCTTTCTTAAAAATTCTGAAAACCGCTCTAGACTAAACATGTTTCTGGAGAAATGTATGTCTTGGTCACTTAAATTCATTCAAGCAGAAAAAGCCATCATCAGCAAGGAACCTGGAGATTTGAAAGTATACCAAGAGGTATATAATCTGTCTTAATTACTCACAACTGTAAGATAGTTGACATGCTAGGTCAGACCAAAGGTCTGTCTAACAAAAGATGCTGTTTTCAGCAGTGGTCATAACAGATGTTCAAAAACACCAGGGTAAGAAACACCAAGCATCCATGAATCTTCCATATGACACCTTGCTTGCTCATAGTCCCATGACTGTCACTGGTGCGCTGTGCTGAAGAGCATGCTAAAGATTTCCTCTTTAGATTAGAATCCAAAGTATAAACTTAGTCCTATTCTGGGAGAAGTGGCATTTCTTGCTTTAATAAAAAGATGTTTCCTTCTACTTTTAGTCCACCAAGGCTCTGGGGCATCTATGTTTTGTGGGTAGACAGTAACTTGATCTACCTATGATCTGAACATATGCAAGCTTTTTTTGGTATACCAAGAGAAGACCAAAAGCTTGCTGAGAAGGAAGGCACGTTGGCACAGGATCAATGCCAAAATATCTGCATTTGCATGACTCCCTGATGTCTTGGATTGTGAACAGAGTGACTGTGGCTTGGCTGTAAAATGCCAAGATGTACTTTTCTGTTTGATTTAAAGAGAAATTTTGAAATTCCTCCTTCTATGGAAATCTGCAGGGGGTAGGTGGAGCTGGTGGTGGGAGGGGAGAAGCTTGTCCCTGAAATACGTGGGCATAAACTCAAAGACCTCGAGGTTCTATCAGTGAATTTCAATCATTTGATAGGTGATTAACATCAGAAAAAGACAATGTTGTGTTTTAGAGAGGGAAAATTCCATTAATATTCCTCCTAGACACCAAGAACAGATAGATTGCCCAAGGAAAAATATGAAATCTTCTGCAACATCAGAATAGTAGTCAAGATTTTATGTTAAGTTTCTGGGTTTTAGTAGCAGACAGTCCTCTGTGTCTTATTCAATGTGATTGAAGTATTCTTTAAGAGCTAATGAACTGTTATCTTCTGAAACCTTAAAAATGTTGAAATTTTATTTACAGTTAATGAAATGAACTTCATATTGACTTTATTCAAACATAATCAAGAAATTGGTTAGAAGTAAGTCTAGCCATAAGTCAGATCACATGAAAAGTGACAATATTCTCACTCCTCTTTTCTCCACCAAACTACCAAACATGTAACACAATAAGAGAAGCTGTGTGTTAGTACAGAGTCCTTAACTCTGGCCCATATGTAAGGGGTGAAAATAGCCAGAAAGATACTTGCCTGGTGATGAGTACTTTCTTTGGAGTGGGACACAGCAAAGAACACAGATTGTGAATTTTTAACAGTCTTTGTTTGGGGAAGAAAAGCAGCCATTCTTTGCTTGGGGCAAAGCCAGAGTTGAGTCCAAAGCCAGAAAAGTCCATCTGTCATATCTGCAACAGATTGGCCAAGTTTGTAATGCAGATTTACACCATGGGCTACAACTGTGAAGAAACACAGAATCGCAGTGATATGCACTAGTTTAAAATTGCAACTTTCTTAACACACTGAAATATTTCTTTTCACTGTGAGAAATATAAATGCAGGTGTAATCAAGACTTACTGGACAAGCTGCAAAAGTGAAATTTGATTGGAGTATGATTCCCACCTTTAACTGCTTGGCTACAGAATCATGCAGTTGTTACTCTATTATTGTCCTAATAATTCTCACCACTTATTTCTTTGCAAAGACACAACTTCAGAAGAGGAATAGGGACACTACTAACTCCTCTCACAGGGCTAGCTTCAGAATAAACAATAGAACTCTGTGATGAGCAATGTGTTTAAAATTTTTATAAAAGAGGAAATGATACATCAGCTTACAGCAATAAATACTTCACTATGGATTCCAGGGAGTTTGCCTATTTCTCTTCCATTTTAGTTTCTAATGGAAAGGTTACTCTTGCCTCCCTAAATCAGTGGAGTTATAGGAAAACTTGCAGTCTTGAAATCCTGCCTCCACCCTAGAAAGCAGCAACTTAAGTCAAGCTATCATTACAGTTCTTACTGACAAGCTGAAGTGCTCCAAAAAAACTAGTGTGCTTATTTTACGTAGCCCCTCAGTCTAAAGCACCTCACATCTCCCATGCACTGAGTGACATTGAAAACAGGGTTTCCTAATGAATCTCCTTGTGTTCCAATACCTGAGTATGACAAAGTTGCTGTTTGGATCTACTCTAAGTCCTGATATATGTTGGAATGATGAACATTTTCAATGATCCACAATTATGATTATGAGCATAATAAATATATAATTTTAAGAAAATTCTGAGAATATAGCTTTAAATATTCAGTCTTTTTTCTCTGCTGCAACACATGTACATCAATTTAAATTATTTATAAATCTACATAGTAACATTAATCTGCTATTACCATATATTAACAAAATAAGTGAGTTTGTAAAATTATATCTCACCACTTGTTTTTTTCACAAATGGAGAAAAGATTCATTATTTCATAATCAAATTCATTGTACTATTTCTTGATATTATGAATTTTCCTGATTTTTTTTCTGACATTCTCCCTCCTATTTCTTACTTTTTTCACATCATTTATGCTTATCTTTATTCAGGAGATGTATTTCCATAATCCACATGCAGTTCAAATCTCATATTTCAGGTGTTTATCCCAGTAGTCAAATGTTCCACAGAGCACATTGACTTGCCTTATGTATTTTAATTTCTTCTGCTATTTTAAAAAATATGTTTCAACAACATTGTTATTAACATTTTCCTTAGCCTGATTTTGCTGTCTATTCTTATAGCACCTGAAATATCATATATATTTCCATCTCCCATCAATATAATTTTCAGTCCCCAATTCCCCATTTCTATCTGTTCCTGGCAATTAATTTTCTACATCTGATTTCCTGTCAAACATTCCTTCTTAATACCTGCCTGGTTCATAAACCTAAATCTAGATGGCATTCCTGTGCACCTCTAGTACTCTTCTTTCTTATGATCACTGATAAAGTCTACAGTCCTCTAAAGGAAAATATGAGAAAATGGGAGAAATTATATTCAAGCCCTGTTAGCAGCAGCTACTTTTCAGGAAAAAAGTTGCAGAAAGGTACTAAAAACAGCATCATCTAGTCTAAGGCCACATGGACTGAAGCATTAACCAAATTTTCTCTCCACATTTATCAGCTTTATTTCTCTCCACACTTTTTTTCTTTTTTTGCCCCTTTTCTCCCTATGTGATCACCTGCCCTTCTCTCCTTCCTTATAAGTCCATATTCTATTTCTGTACTTACCTTCCAGATCCTTCAGTAAGTAAGGTTATTTTTCTACTGTATTTGTCACTAGCAGACTTCTTCCAAGAATCATAGGTTGATTTGGATTGAATGGGACCTTAAATATCATCTAGTTGAAGGATAGCACACCTTCAGCATGTTGTACATGCCACCATCTTCTAACATTTCTGTGCCCTTTTATTTAAGTTGCTGCTGCCTCAATTCTAGACACTGTCTTTCATCTTTAGGATCTAGTCTCCCCCCAAAATAAGTCCTGAAAATGTTCTTTATTGACACATTCCTCGGGCTGGATGACATGGCTGTGAAACTCTGCTTCGGTCAGCAACAGGAACTTTAACCCTCCATCAGCTATGAGCAGAGATTTCCCTCAGCAATAAGTCCTCTGTCCTGTCACTAAATGCAGCCTCTACAAAGACCAGACAAGTTCTGCCATCATAGAGACTGTCACTTTATTCACTTTGGGGAAAAAATAAAGCTCCATCCCCATCCAGAAGATTACAATATGCTATTTTTTTAAAGTGAGATGTTTGGTTTTTTCTCTTCAAGGTAGGATTTTCCCTTTATTTAAACTGTATAGATCCATAGACTACCAGATCCCACCAAGTCTGTGATCAAAAGCAGGGATTTTGTTTACTGTCATTTTGTTTATGTGAACTACACTGAGCTTGACAGAGACTGTTGGAATTTGTTAGGCTCTGCAATGAGAATTTTTACAAACTGTAACCAGAAAAATCTAGCAAAGCACTAGGCAAACAAAAGCAATAAAAACCATACAAAGCTTTGACTGAACTGTATAAACTAGACCAATCTTACTATTAGACTGCTTCATCTTTGATTTCAACGTGCATGTTGTTTGTGGATAGAACCGGGAAATACACTGTGCAGCTCACCTTGGGTGACTTCAGCATGTAAACATGCTCCATCTGACAGTTAATCCACTGCAGGATGGTCTGCTCACTGGCAAGCTAGCTGGCCACTTCAGATGTCTGCTGTTGGGCTGAATGTGTAGCTGTATCTTTTATTTCCCATGATTTTAAATTGAATGCCTGTCAGTGCATGTGAGAGTTTCCAGTCTGAGAGTCCAGGGAATAAATTCTCTGTGACTGAGATTCTTGAAAAGAACAGAAACAAAATGAAACCACAAAAATTATATGTCTCAAATTATAAGATCAAATTTTATATATTACCTCTAAATTTATATATCTATATGTCTATATTTAGCTCTATATCTAAAAAGAAAAAAACCTTAACTGCTAAAATTTTTATATGTATCTTTCTTGAGAGCAAATGTCGCTATAAGATTTAATAAAAATGGAGAAGAAGCAAAATGAAGACAATGCTTTCATTGCTCTTAACGCCTGTTGTACAAGCCACTGTTTGGTCTATAAACCTCCAGTCAAGTGCAATCTGTTAAAACTAATATCATGCTGAAAAACTTATGTGGCCCCTAGTCTTTGAATGCAGCTAAAGTAATAAACAAGAAAGCAATGATGATTGGGGAAAAAAAAGAAAAAAAAAAGGGTGAAAAAAAGGGCGAATTGTTCCCTCATTGAATTCTATAGCTTTTATTAATAATTTCAACAGAAACAGGATCATAGTGGAGAGAAAAATTCTTGTCACTTTGGTCATGAGTCAAGGCCGAAAACTAGTCACAAATCTGAACAGCTATTGCACTAACATTTTATATGACATTGTTCAGTGCCATTTATGCCCTATGCCAGAAACAATTCCAAGGGTGCTTTCCCATGGCAGCCCTACTAGCCCATGCAAACATAGCTGTACTGTTTCTCATAGTTGTACATTTTACATGGAATGACAGAGTACCTTTTAAGCAAGCTGTCTCAGATGCACTGAGTTGAGGTTACTTTCTCCAGGAAAAATGCATAAAATAATGAATGTGGTCTGAGGCCAAAAGTCCTCTCACGATTTTGGAGACAATTGAAGGAAGAAGCAGCAGCTGCATGATAGCCATCACAAAGCATTTCTCAGAGCATGTGATTACAGCTTTTCAAATGCTGTCAGGTAGAGTAATAGTTAACATCATCATTAGACACACAAGGGAGAAACACAATTACAAGGGGAAAAAAGTGTTTGGTGTCATCACCAGTTAGGTGAAGCTCATGGGGGAGCACAGTGGAAAAGATGCAGGGAGTTGAACCGACAAAGAGAAAGAAAAGGGAATGTGCTTGCCAATAAACTGGAAGAATAAAAGGCCTGGGTCTGAGGAATAGCCATAAGACCAGACTTAAAGTTAAGAGGAAACAGACAAGACCTCTGTTAGAGAAAGGAAATCCTAAAGACCTCCATCTATTCAACTATCATATTGGTGAGGGTGGAGATAACAGGAGCAATTCTTTTCCTACACATACAGACTCCAGGTTAAAAACAGAGGTATCTTATTAGAGAAAAAAAGTTTAATTTATTTAAGAAAAAGCTGTTAGTGTTTTAAGAATATTATTACTAAAATGCCTAAATTATTGGTGACTTCATTATAACTACATGTAGAAAATATAATCTGCCTCTAATACCAGGTGAGTGGCAGAGGCATGGAAAGCAATAGCAGCTACTATTATAAATTTTCACCAGGTCACAGATTCTTGGCTTTGTTAAAAGCAATAACAAGATACTAACTGTCACAGCTCGGTGTGGTAAACGGGCAGGATCCACTCGGGTAGAGTGATTAGGGAATAAGGGAAGCCAAGCTAGCTAGAGCTGTGGCATGAAAAAGGGGCCCCTGATACTGCGGCGCAGAGAGGCACACACAGCACCAAGGGTGGGAGTGAGTGAATCTTTATTAAAATGGTGGCAGCCCCTTTTATAGGGTCTGTCCCAGAACCATCTAGAAGCAAAGAGTGGCTAGCCAAACAAGGTATGAAGGGGCGTAACTGTGTACATATAAGGATTGAGGAGGAGGGACAAGGGCGGTACACAGGATAAATAAGGTAGGGAGGAGGGGTAATGACCATACATGGATTTGAACACTAATTAACGTGAGCTAAACTCGAATAACGGTAATATGAACAACAATGAAATCCCCAATAAACTGTGCGTAATCAAACATAGGTATTGTCCTGTTCAAGGTCGCTTACATTGTCCTTAAATTTCTTATATAGTTCCCTTTCATGGTCAGTAGACAGATCTCCCACAACTAACTTCATTAATATTGAACTTCCCAAGTGAGAATATTTATCAGATTTTCAGTACAAGGCCAGTCTGCACAGATAACATCTAATTGTCTCTTGAAACTGCAGAGATGAGAGGAATAAAGCAAATGAAAAAAAAAAACCACCATAAAATAACCTCCTGAGCTTTCAGCAGACACAGCCTTTTGCATGATTGAACTCTCATTTGTATGAATATCATGAAAACAATCCATGTTAGTACATGAAACTAACAGGACTAATAGTTGGTTATAATCTTTATAGCTTTATCACAGGACTATGAGGAGCAATAAATGTCTTTTGTTGCCTATAGAATGTTAGTGTGCAGCTGAACCATTTCAGAATCTCACATGGTCATTACGACTGTACTCCATTGCCACGAATACTCTTACAGATATTTAAAACCGAAACAAAAACAACACAAACAATATAAAAGATGAAGATGTTAATCTTAGCAATGACCTTCTTGAAATATTTAGTACATTTTGCAAATCGGCAGATGACAAACTATCCTCCAAAAGCTGTCTCTGCAAAATGCAGTTCCATTTCAGTTCAGGTTTGCTCTCAGTGCAGTAGTTTTGAAAAGGCCCAAGACAAGTATGAAGACAGATAATGTCACTTCTTTTCTTAAAAGAGTCCTATCACCAGTTCAGGGTGCTGAAGGTGATCTAACAAATCTTTCATCTTTTTTCCATTCAGCTGTTAAAGCCTTTTCCTGAGACTTTGTGCCTTTTGGTATTTCAATCATACTTTAAGAGATAAAATTGTTATGTCTGCCTTACTAAAAGTGTTGCATCTTTCAAGGCATCTGTGTAATAGACTGGATTCATACAGAGAAAGAAGCAGCAGCTGAACCTGTTCTGGTAAAACAAGTATGTATAGAGGTTGAGATCAGAGATTTGATTCACAGCTAGGTGATTTAGATAGGCTTCTACTCCAGAAATAAGAAAGATGGATATTGACTGCCTACCAGCTTAAAAATCCATGAATGGACAGTCATTGGAGGAGGCCATAAATAAATGGAGCTGTTCCTTTAGCAATTTTGTGAGGATATTTGTGCTGATGTGAAGGAGGGCAGAAAGTCTCTTTGTTCTGTTCTTCAGTTGCAGTGAACAGGCGACCACACTAGTGTGGCTGCCAGTCATTTCTAGTCCTGCCTGGTAGAAGGCACAACCAAATACAGATAACAAACACAGAGAACAAATAACAAATACAGAGAACAAACAGACATAAGCTTTTAAATACATACATGCATTTTCTTTGATACTCATTCAACTGTCTGGCTTTAAAAATTCAGCATTCTAAATGTTAATGAACTACAAGCTTTCCAACATAGAAAACGTATTTTGTAACCCAAACCCCAGAGATAATGGCATGCTTTAGTGCCTTGCCTTAACTAGAAATAATATTGCCTCTCTTTAGTATAATCTTGCAATCACATGTAATTCTGTTGATGCTGATAGTCAGATGACCATATCCCTCCCAAAAATATAAAGGTATCCTCACCTTGATAAGCTTTTATTCTTTGGCCTGCTCCGGCATATCAGTGTTGAGGTTGTACACAGGAAAACATGATGTCAGGAAACCATGATGTTGCAAATTCTGTGCAGATGACCACTGCCCGTGGTGTTCGGCCTGTTTTCACAGCTCTTTGGAATAAATGACCTGGGATGCATCAAGCATACTGCTTCTTGGTTCAGTAGCACTGCCTGGCGGGATAGTGTTGATGCTCTAAGCTAGTTAAAATCAGAGCTGTATGTGATTCAAGTTAAGCTTTCTATTTTACTGCATAAGACAGACAAATTAATGCATGATCCTTTAGTTAGAATTAAATCTACAATTATTTGATTAAAATTAGAATCACTTCATAAGCCTATCAATAAGAATGGAAGTGAGCATAATGGAAAGTAGTTTGAACACAAATAAAAACTGTACACATGAAGAGACAGTAAAAAATGGTTACAATTAAAGTCAAATGAAAACATAATTGAATTTCAGGAAGTCTGAATGTGACTTATTATAGGAACTTTGTTTGACATTGCAACATGTGTTTCCATTCACCAATCAGAATCCATAATGCAAGAGGCCATTTAAGTTCATACGAGTTTAAGAAAAGAACCATGTTCCTATTTTGAAATTAGCTAAACTATGTAGAAAGCCTTCATTTCGTATTTTTGCCTTTAACCTGGCTGGGAAAAAAAATCTGGTAAAATCTGGTAATTTCACGGTTTTCAGAGGTGTGTTTAGCCTTTGTAAAATGTCAACCACTGTGACAAGAAAAGATTCTTCATTAAGAAAAGGAAGATGCAATATTTAGAGATTCTTGATGGAAAAGCTAACAGTGGATATAGACAAAAACAAGCTATTTATATCTGTGCTAAAGGATCTTTTCATTCACAATTATTTGGTTTTTTCCCTGTCAGAAAAAAAATGCATATTTATTTGAAGGTTGGAATAATTTTTTTTATGTTACAAGGTCATAAAATAATTTTTCAAATGCAAAAAATTGAAAAGCTAGATTTTTGCTGTTTAAAAGAATCATTGCTTTCTCCCCTTCCCACAAAACTTGTGCATCAGCAGGGTAAAACTTCAAGATTTCACACGGGTCTTCTTGTTTTGAGAGAAAATTTGTTAGTAAGAAGACAGGCTGTGTCTTTCCTCTTCATATATAAATTTGCTGCAAGTTGATAATTTACTGACATCACTTCTGACGTAACAACCAAAACTGCCTTCCCACAGAACATCTGACCAGAGAGAGGTATACTACAGAGTGGAAAAAAACCAGTATGCAAACACTTCCCTGCCAGAAAAGATGAAGAAATTGCATTTCTGCTATGTGTAATTCAAGGCATACCAATGTGCACAGTCCATTTAGAAGAGAGTATTCTAGATGCTAAACATCATCACACGTATGAAATTGAAATAAAAAAATATACAGAATTATAATATTAAGTAGGTAAGATGAAAATGTCTTTTTGAAAATTAAGTTATACATATAAAAATGCCTAATCTGATAAGCATATTTATTGCAAACACATGTAATAAAGAATGTTTTTTCCAGGTTTTGTTAAAACATGAACACTGTGGTGGTCTTGGAATAAAAATGAAATTGGCCAGAAAGATGGAAATTTGAGAAGCTCATCAACTACAGTAACCTATCAGCAGAGATGCACATGATCAAAACCAGTGAAATATTGGTTTCTTTACCATCAATGTTTATCATGGGTGGTATTCTAACATTGTTACAGTGATAGCTGTATCACTACTGAAGGATGAACTCCTAAACTCAGAGCTATTTACTGATTTGGTTCTATGGCACTTAGTAAAACAAACCCACAAGTTTTACATAACAAATGCAAATCCTTTTCTTCTTGAGTGCCAAAATGCAATGGTGACATAACTGAACAAAGAAAAGAGAAGGGTGTGACACAGTTACTTTTAAAGATTTTATAGTAAGGTAGTACAGTATAACATTTTAAGGAAAAAAAAAAAGATTTTGTGATAAAAGCAACTATCCCATGTGCTCTCTAAAGTCAAAAAATACAATTACTTATGCACATTAGTACTTCCAGAATATTTATTTCTGCATACTTTACTGATATTTCCCTCTTTCTGTCTTCTTAAATGTTTTTCTAGTCCATTTAACTTGGACCTTGGCCACTCAAATTCAAAACTAATACTCAAACCTTCAGGCGTTAACCTCTCCGTGGTAAAGCAGTTTTTGCCGCTTCAGATTTTCACATACTCAGATGCTGGTCTCAAGAGCTTAGCAGGAAGGTTTATGTACAAAAGTCAGAAGCCTCAGAGAAATGCTGCTTGCCTGTCTTTTCTCCATCTGTTACAGTTTTCATACAGCATGTGGAAGACTGGCATTTAGTTCTGTTCTCTGGATGGTGATGTTCAAACTTAAATGCTTCTTTCCAGCAGGATATTGAAGCTCAGGCACCACTCAAGCTAAATTCCACTTAACTCCTGGTACAGTATCTCAGTACTTTCAGGTCTCTTCTAACACATACTGAAAAAGAAGCCCTTCATTTCCTAATGTAGTGATGCATCAGTAGAAAGATTTTTATTTACTCCTGTGAACTCAGCCTAATTTCATAATTAATATCAGTTCCTGATAAATAATATATGACTGTCTTTTAAATAGATGCTTATACATTTGTGCTATGTTTCAGGTTTAACTCACAGAACAGAAAGGCACTTAGAACATCTACAGGGCAACTGTTGCAAATAAGCAATTATTTAATGAGGAGTTCTTACTAGTTAGTTCTTCCTACTATTCAGCAAGCTTATATTAAGCACAGTTTGATTACTTGATGAATAAAAGTGGTTCTCATTGTGAGTAAAGATTTTCAGTTCAGCTCTATGGCTTGATTTTGCTATCCTCACTAGCACTAAGCAGTTCATCCTGCTAGTAGTCTCACTGAACATTACTCAAACCTTCATGTTCACATTTGAAGGTAAAACTGACTCTACATAAGCTCTACACAAGGATTTGTAAACAGAGAATGATCTATTTACCTCATATGTCCTCAAATGCTGATTTTTACATATGGATTTTATAACAAAGTTTTTCCATTTCCTCAGCTAACATCTTTGTTTATAACTGTTGTGAAAACCATGCCTCTTTGTAGCAGTTATTACTGGAGTGGAGTGAAGTGTTTGTCTTGTGTTGGCTTTCTTAGCAGAACCTGAAAGCTTGCCTAGGAGGCCGGGAGAGTTTGCTGTCTCCCACAGCTTTTTCCGTGACATGAATCCATAGCTGACTACCAGTGTGTGCTAAGCCTGGCTGCTCTGGGCAACCAGTGGAGAGTTCATAACAAGCAATTCAGGAGCAGCAGCTTCTTAAACCACCTCTGATAGACCATCTGAAGCCAGTCGGACATACTGCCTTCAGCAGTCAGCTCAGCTGTTCAGTTTAATATTGGCCCTGCAATATAGCAAACACTTTGAATGGGCAGACACACATTTCAGTGGAGCACATGAAGCACGTGGCCAGTTGCAGTACAAAGCCCTGATCTCCACCAGCCACACGCCATTCTGAGGCTTAACTTCAACCTAAGTCTGCGAACGTTTCCTTTGCATATATGTGGTGTGTTGAAATGTTGTTGTAGGCTGTAAACACTAACACGCTTTCAGAAAAACTATAGTTTTCTCTTAACATTATGCAATCACTTTTTAACTTCCTTAATTTTTGCTTAACTTTTTAATTCAAGTCTGTTTGCTTTCAACTCATGTAGTTTAACTAGAAAACATCACACAAAAATGTGCAGGGTTCATACTCATCTCTCTCTTTCTCTTGGGCCAGTTAAATAAAATGTGTAATGTGACAGCATCAGTGTCATTCTGATCAGTTAGGCCCAGCCTCAGTAGGTATCTCATGAGAGCAAACCCCTGCACTCATTTTAAAAAATCCATAGATAAAGCAGTTGCACGTGGCAAACAAACTTGTGTTTTTGTTCAATTCCTTCAATAGTGGTGAGTGATAAAACATCTCTCAAAAGGCTATTTTATACTATTAATATTTTCTATAGTAATTATTTCTACGCATTAAAGAAAAAAAAATAGATCTATAGCAAAGCAGTTCTTCCCCTTGCCAGTTTTCAGTAAGTTTGCTTTGGAATGAAAACTTGTTTTCTTATGTCTCATTTTGGACAGGCTCTGGACTAAAACAATTTTCTTATCACATAAGAAATTCACTCTATGACTGCAAAAAGGTTATATCTACAGTGCAAAAAGGTTATAACTTTTAGTTTTCAAAGAAAAACACTTAAACTACTAGCATGCTTATTACAATCAATGGGGACAGTTTCATTAAAATCAAATCTTTGTCACAGGTGAATAAGGTAAAATGTACTTGACAGAGGGCATTCATAAATGTGCTTTAGTTTGTCTACAGGCAAGTAAATCAAAGTTGCTTTCTGCAGTTTGAACACAAGAGAAAACAGAAGTTGTATCCTTTTCTTTTAACTAAGTGTAGAAGAAGGATATGGTGTTGGTTTTCATCATGAAATCAATACAAATCTGGTCAGAGGGGAAATTATTAGCAGCAGTAATGGGAGGTCAAGTAATGGAAATTTCCCCTTAGCTGTTTAATGAATGTTTATTTTAAAAACAGACCAATTACATCAGCAGATGTATCCATTGATAGATCTATTACAGTCATAACACATAAATTGCATATAAGGTTGGATATCAGCTTCCTAAATCTAATCATAAGAAGTTAGATTACTTTTCTATGTTGCCTGGGCCATAACTGCATTGGTATGATCTTTTTGCATTGAACCATTGTTGAAGATTGCATATTTTACAGCAATACCTTGCTGATGCTTCACAAAAACATGTCAGCCAGATAATCTCCTCTGTGTATGTTCACACATATGTATTGATGGGAGGAGCTATACCATACCTGCTCTAACTTTTCAGCAATGTACTACATTGTTGCTAGCACCTGTTTTTGATATAAATAAATATTGGGAGAAAAATTTCAATACTCCTCCCTCCAATTTGCTTGTCAGTGTATTCTTCCTCTGAATGGCCTCTCCTAATGAGCCTTATAAAGGTTCTTGGCAGCTAACTGGGAAATGTTAATCAAGGGTTTCACTTAACAAGGAGCTGCAAATTATCCAACTTGTCAAGTTTTCCCATACCCATCTTTTGAATTTAATTATTGGCACTGTTTTTTATCCACCACTCGAAGACAATGATTTGACTATTTTACAGATTGCATTATCAAGGATTTTTCATCACTGTAATAAATAATAATTCTGCCAAATTCTTCCAGAACATCACTCCAGTGAGCTGTTAACAACCTCTTAATAGTTATTACTCCAATACATTTGATAAGTATCATAAGTCTTAATACAGAAAAATTATGCAAAGAGAAAAAAGCCCCTTGGGCTTTGCTGCAGCCATGACAGGATTATGTTGTTAATGCATGTGGAAACAGAGGATGTCTTCCTACTCTTCCAGCTGTTTAAGCGAGTACTGCCTGTAGGACAGGTCATAATTATTATGTGAATATGTGGGATGAGAGCTTCGTGTATACTCCTGCACATTTGAGTTATATAATTTAAATCAATAGAAAAAAAGAGGCAGGCCATGGGGGTTCATTTAGACAAGCTCTTGGGACACATTTATATATCACAGGCATTGAGCATATCAGGATTAGAACTGCATGAAGGTGATTTCTACTACTTTAGCTTCCCTCTTCCTCTCATCAACAAAAGCAAATTTTGTCTTATGCTAGTACGACAATGCTATGCTGCAAAAAAGAGACTAGCCTGACACTTGTATATATATGAATATATACGTATGGATGTCTCTATATTGAAAATTGCATCTTCCTTCCCCTGGCTGAAGTCCCTGCCTTCCTCCCAAGCAGTGCAGACTGGCTTCTGCTTGCCTTCCAAAAGCTTTGAAGACCACAGGTGAATCTAGACATGTTTTAGACCTCTTCTGTGTGGCTGCAGCCCTCAGAAGTTGTAATTCTTTCCCTTTATTTACATTTTCTTTTCTATTGATTCAGAACAGAATTGTGTCTTGTAGTTGTATATAGCATGAAATCAAGGGTTTACTCCATTTCATGCCACAGGTGGGGCACAGGGTACTTCTGTGGGCACATTTAGGAATTAAAGGCCTCTTGGACTTTGGAGACCTGTGAAGGTCAGAGGGAAAGAGCCCCTTCCCCTTTGTCAAATCCATCTCTCATATTGCAAAAGGTCTCTAGTGAACCATCACTAGACCAACACCTGGATTTTGACCTGGAGCAAACCAGTCGCTTCAGTCCAAAAGGGAGCCCAGGAACAAAGTAACACTTGTCAAATAGAACCGAGTTCAATCTGTGAGCCAAGTCTTTGGATGATGCAGGCCTTTGAATTAACATTTCTTTGGCTATTTGACAGAACTGGATGATGTTTTAAAAAATAAGATATGAGGGTGATGATAAAGCTGTACTTTAAAAAATAAGCAGTGATTGCCTTCAAATTGCTTGCTTTTCTAGAATAACGAACAACTCTGGCTGAATTTTTTAGATGGTTGACTTTTTATGTCTTTTAAAAAACCTGGTCTAAATTTATTGCATCTACAAGATTTGCACTAAAATATAAACTATTGCAAGAAAAACTACTAATTTCCATGAGTTAAAAGAACACCAAATTCTACTAAAACTTGTAAAATCCTAGTAAAAATAATTCTTTCTGTTTCCACTGACATCCAACTCTTCCTCAATCTGCATTTATGGTTATTTTATGTTCCTGATCTGTTTCAGTTCAAATCTTACTACAAAATAAATTAAGTTGGACAAATATTACCAGGTCACTGAAACAATTAATTGCTGAATAGTGTTTAACAATTTTGGCTGGAAGCTTATTAATAGAGGAAAAGGAGACTAAATAATGTTTTCTTAAAAAGAGTGATTAATTTCTCATGATTTAATAACTTCTTCCTCAATGCTGTACAAAGAAAAAGTATACTGAAATGTGATCTAAAAATAACAGTCCTAGCTCTGCTTTTCAGACTTTGAAAGCCTCCATTTAAAAATCTAGTTATGGATTAATCTTTTAAATAAAAAAGGGAGAAATTATTAAAAGTATTCATTGTCCATATGCAAATTTCTATAATTTTTTAATGTGTTAACCAGGTATCTGTCAAACTATTCATGTAAGATGTTAGCAAAACCCCTCAAGGTCTAACCTAAATGAGTTATGAGTAAAAAATATGTATCTTTCTGTATACATCTGTAGACTATAACAATCTTTTAATTTTTTTTTAAAAGTCTTCTGCTGTAATTTCAACTCTAATTGTATAACGCTACTTCTAAATGTCAAATATTTGTAAGTACTTATGCTAGAAATAAAAATGTGACATACAAATGAACCTATCTCCTCCCTTTTATAGACCATGCATAACTAAAATTACATTTCCCAATTCTTTACATGCCTTTATAGAGTAATTGTATAACTCTTCAGAAAGAGAACTTATTTTAAACTCTGATTCTAAAAGGTGTAAAACGGTTCCCAACAGAAGGCTGGTGTCAAGCCATGGACACTGAACACAGAATGGACATGGGAGAAGAACTCTTAGAAATAATTTGTAAAAAAAAAATTAACCATCTAACTTGGACCAACTATAGGATCAAATGGAACCATCATTTCTTTACTTTTTTCAATTCACACTATCAAAAGTACTCTTCCATAGTCTCTACTAATGTTTTGACTGTCTTGCTGAAATTCCGGCACATCCACATTCTTAAGATTTACTATAGATGTGTTATTTTTATTGCTAGAATGATAGTTTTATAATTTCTTGTTTATATCAGACAGAGCTCCAAACTTCTACATTGAGCTTTCAAAGAAAACATGTGGATTGCAAGAGATGAACACGTACAGTACCCAAACAAGAACAAATGCTCACTTAAAAAGAAAGAATATATAGGGTATATCTGAAACTCTCACGGTTGTCTAAAATCAATACATGAAGCAGGTGCCTGGAGTGTGGGTGAGATGGTATGTGCTGCAGAAGGGGAGATGTGTGGCTGGCACACATCTCTGAATACAAGGCAATCTCTTGGGAAGAGAGTGTCCAAATTGTCACAGTAGGAAAGTCAATATAGCTCTCCCACAGGCTAGAGGTAGCTGTTGAAATTCTGGGACAAGGTTGGATTTGAGACACTCGCCACATCTTCATTGTTTTTCTTCAGCTAGCTTACCTCCTTGACTGACGTGATATTTTCAGCACTATTTTGATGTCCTTTGGTATTACTGCACAGTTAGTGAGTTGTCTAACTTGGATGTTGTGAAATCTGGGACATGGTTGAAACACCATGTTACCAGCATTTTGACAGCTGATTCCAATTTACAGATTAGTCTGAAAACTGACTAAGCATTAACCTTTTGTTCAGTGTTGGGTATGTAGATCGTGGTTATTTAGAGCATCTCGCCATAAAAGAGGCTCAATATCCTTAGAAATTTCCAGGAGACCAAATGAGTTAACCAGGAAACCGAAAAAGAAGAATCTACTTCTACTATAAGATAGAGCAATAATTTAAGGAAAACCTGAGATTTAGCAGAACAGAATTTACATATTATTAGAGACAAACTACTATTGAACAGCCCCCATTTCCAATTTTTTTCATTTGTATCAATACAGCTGCAACGAACTTAATTTCATTTTCTTTCTTCTTAATGGCTAAGAATATAATTATTCCTCAGAGAAAAGCTTTCAACCAAAACACATAAAAGCACTTCTGCTGCAACACTGGTGTCTATGAACCATTGTTTGAGCGTGTTAATGTGCTTCTGTAGCAATAGATAAGGATAGAAGTGTGTGGTCAGAGAGGCCAGAGTTGTTTATAAAGACTCTTTGGGGACTAAGAAACAATCTATTCACTAATATAAATCATGAGCTGTTGAAGTGAAAAATAAAATCTCCTTTTCAGGAATGAAGAAATCACCAGACATCTATGGAATTACATTTGGTGCACTTATGTATTATTCAGTAGACAGTAGAGAATGTAGTAATTGATTTTGGAGCGGATAAGATTTGTCCAGATGAATCTTTTAAAGCTAGCTGAAGTCTTTTTCTCTCCATTAGTATCCCCAGCAGCAAACTCATGGCCAGAAAAAAGAACTAAAATGAAGATAAGTTCAAAAAACCCTGACTAGGGATTAAGACACTCATAGTAGTGCTGGTGTGATGTTTTTAATGTTTTTCTACCAAAAATACAACTTCCTTTCTATTTTAAAGTGTTCTGTTTACTCACAATGACCATAGTCATTTCAGACAAATCCAATTTGACTTGATGTTCAGGGTGTTCAGAAGCTACTCTGCCCACAGACAAAGTCTCTGTAGCTTGTCTGCTAGTCTTTAGAAAAGCGTGGATTTCCAAAAGAAATCTCAATATGTCTGTGCTTCTCTGTAATAAAAAAAAAATCTTCTCTCCTAAAGGGAATCTCTTTCTGCAGGGCTTAATTAAATCAGTATCAAAGAGATTAACCCTCACTTTTCTAGTCGACTTTATCAGATCCAATATTTTTCTGTCATAATAAAAGCTAATACAAAACTGAAATCCACTGTTAAACAAAATATAAGAAAAGAAAAATCTACAGAGAAATTGACACCAAAATCTCTCTTGACAATAAGGATGGTAGGCTATTATTCCCAAGCTATGGCAAACTGATTTCTTAATCCATTACTAGATCTTAGAGAAGTACTTCTTTTCTCCTACAATTTCTCTTTTTATCATCAAATATTTGTTTCTCATTCCAAATATATTTAGTGGACAAGAGACTATCTCCAGGCAGGGAGACACTACACATAACTGAAACCACCAGCTCTCTGAACAGGGAAGTATAGACACTGAAGTATAGAGTCTACAAAGATGTAGAATAGCCTAAATTACAGAACGTTGGAAGAGACTCCCAACATCACCTGGTTCAACCTTCAACCTAGCACCACTATAATCACACCTAAACCATATCCCCAAGTGCCACATCCAGATGCCTCTTGAACACTTATAGAGACAGTGACTCCACTACCTCCCTAGCAATTTATTCCAGTGCCACTCTTTCAGTGAAAAAAGTTTTCCTAATATCTAATTTGAACTTCCCCTGGTGCAATTTAACGCCATTTCCTCTCATCCTTTCACTTGAGACTTGGAAGCAGAGACCAACCTCCACCTCACTACAACCTCCTTTCAGGTAGTCATAGAGAACAATAAAGTCCCACTCTAGTTGTTTTCTCAAGGTTAAATAACTACAGTTTCCCCAATCGTTCCTCAATAGGTCATGTTTTCTAGACCCTTAGCCAACTTTGTGCCTTCTCTGGACAAGCTCCATCACCTCAATATCCTTTTTTGAAACGAGGAGCCCAAAACTGAAAACAGTACTCAAGGTGACACCTCACCAGTGTCAAGTACAGCAGGGAAATCACTTCCTTGGTCCTGCTGGCCACAGTATTCTTGATATAGAACAAGTTGCCACTGGCCTTTTTGGCCACCTGAGCACACTGCTGATACACATCCAGCTGCCTGTCAACCAGCACCCCTGAGTCCCCATTCCTTACCAGTACCAAGGCTGATGTGTTTTTTATCTTCTCTGCCTTTTTCCTGTCCTCAAGTCTCCTTCCAAAATTTTTCCCAACATTCCTCCTTCTCAGAATACAATTTCTGAAAATGAAGATGTAAGATTTTTTTTTCTCTGCCTTTTGTGAACTTGCAGCTATTGAGGGTGAATTTCTCCTTAATTGGTTAGAGCATGATGCTACAAATACCAAGGTCATGGGTATGGTCCCTGTACAGGCCATTCACTTAGGAGCTGGACTTGATGATCCTTGTGGGCTCCTTCCAACTCAGAATACTCTGTGAAAAAAACAGTGATCTGACCTACAGAGGGCCATTTAAAACTGCCTTAATTAAAGCAGGAAATAACTGCGACAGTTCAGTGAGGTCAATCAGAAAACAAGGACTTCGGCAGCCAGAGAAATAAAGTGTGAAGACGTAGCAACAGCATCCATCCTTTGAGCGCTCTGAGTGAATTACTTCCTTTTACCATGCTAGAATTGAAGCTCTGATTCTGTCTTCTTACAAATAGTATTAGTAAAATGATCAACTGCTTAACCAATACTTATTGATTTGCAGTGCTCTGGGAAGGAAAAAACATCTCAGCAGGATGCAAACATGACAGGATGTCACTGGGATGTGACAGCACCAGTCAAGGTTATTTGCCTGTTCCCTGATTTCAAAAAACTTTGTGGTATACAAAAAAACAGGAATAAGGGGCCTGACCACCTCCACACCTTGTAACTTGTGCATATGCATTGTACTGGCCCAGGTGTACAAGCCAGCTCTGTCTTTCAGCTTCTCCCTGTGAACATGACAGAAGAATGCAGTTTACTCTCTTCATTCAGTCAATACATATTAAAGCACTGCTGATCTCATTTTGCTTTTCTTCTTTAGAATGCTGATATGGTGGAGTTCATGTGACACAATGCAATAAAACGTTGCATTTATTCCAGTACTGTCTCCTTTTGTACCCCATCATACACAGTCTACAGATTTTCGTAGTTAATACCATGCTCATTCAACTCAGGCTTTTTTCTCAAGGGAATGTTTTTTATCATCTACATAATTAGAAGTTAAACAAACTAAGATCAAAAAATCTAACAAAGACCACAGAGAGTAAGGCAGAAACTAGTCTGTCCACCAAATTTTTCAAGGAATCCAAAATCAAATGTTTCATATCATGTCTGAGGTTTACTTTCATCTGTTAAATTTTTAGAACTGAAGTAAAATTCAGATGAAGCAAAAATCTTAAATTAAGGAAATGAACTGTACATTTGAGTCTGCTAGAGGTTTTCTGGTTTCGTTATAGTTGTTCAGCTAGATATTGTAAATTGGCAAAATGTTTCAGTGAGCCTGAATCTTCTAAATTATTTAGTGGCATTTTTTGCCAATAAAAAGCAAGTGAAAGATCGTGCTCTGGTCTAAAATCAAGCTTTATTTAATTCTAAGCTTTCTAGGCACTGAGGTTACAGACCATATATTTTTTTCCACATACACCAGGTGTGAAAAAAATTGCATGTGGAAAATTAATTGAGAAAACCTCTCTGGTTTTCTAAGTACTTGTATTATTTCACTCTTCAAGCATGTTTTTTGTGAGGCTCATTTGAGTTAGACCTAAAACAGTGATGGATCAGAGGGTACAGCAAAAGGAAGGAGTCCAAAACTGGGTTACAGCAGACAGTCACACATTTGGAGAGAGCTCCATAAAATGTTAAAGCGGCATATCATGTGTGCAAGACAGTGACTTGTATGTATATTTTCATATGATTATGTATATAGAATATATAAAAATGTTCAGGTTGGAAAAGAACTCTAGGATCTTCGAGTCCAACCATCAACCTAAGACTATCAAATCCTCCACTAACCATGGCCCTAAGTGCCACACCCATGTGTCTCTTAATACACATCCAGGGATGTGTACATAACCCATCCCTCAATATAACCTATCTTAAAATTGTCTTTATGATATTTGTAATTGATTCTTCCACTTATATGTGCAAAGTAACACAAACAGTAACAAAAAGTTTCGTTTCTATTAAATACTCCTCTGTACTAAGTGGTAGGAACAATTTATTTCTCAGTCACACGGTCACTGTGTGCATGCAAGTGTTTCAATCCGTAAAAGTTTACATGAAATTTTTCATTTATTACTGCTGAATTGAGTCAGCAGTTTAGACATGGTAAAGAGAGCTATTTTAGAGGGTTATGGAAATGAAATATAGTACCGAAATATTTGACCCCTTTCATTTATTTAACTTTGTGCAAGGCTCCTCTAAGATCAGTAATGTTTGAGAAAGTTGTCTTTTGTTCCAGATACTGCTTGAATATAAGTGGATGCCAATGTCAATTTTCTTTATAGCTGCTAGATGACAATCACAGGAGAGACAAATATTTTACAATCTAGACTTTTGATGGTTTGGGGGCTAGGGGTGGTAATGTTTATACTTCTAGAAATTGAGTTTACCTTCCTACTGCAAAGGAGGTGTAAATAATCTACTTTCATAAATCCACATCTTCATCACAAACATTAATTGACCTCTCTGTGTATGTAAGTGACAAAAAGTAGTCTTTTGCAACCTGTGAGGATGGAAACAAGTTGAAGACACCCTTGCAAAGACTAAGATAATCTTTTAATGGGGGAGGGGGATAAGAGTTAAATTTCAGCATGTATATCAGTAACTTCAAAGTAATTACTGACCTTTCTGAAGATTAGAAAAACAGAATGATATTGTAAATTTCCATCTGCAAGCAGCCTCTATTGAAGTATTGCAGTTTATTCCATTAATAGCAATCCCAAGTCATGTCCTCTGATTTTTGATGCAGCTCAGGTTCTGGAAACAGGATCTGTAACAGTAATATAATTTTATTAATCAGGCTGGTTTTGGGATGATAAACCTAAGTTTATAATTTGCCTGTAAGCCATCTGAGCTCCATGTGGGGCCATTCAATTTTTGTAAGACCCCAGGCTTGAGCTATGAGCTCATCAAAGGGGTTTTACTTTATACAAGACACCACAAATCCGACTGCTGAATATATGAAAAGGGCTGTCAGTTCTTTTATATCTTGAGATAGCACATGGGAGAAGACACTGCACATGTTTCTCAGGAGGTCAAATAACACAGTTTTACTGGCAAACTTTAGAAAATAAGTCAACTTTGCAAAAGTTTAAAGAGCAACATTCAACCAAAATAAAGCATTTCACAAAGCATTGACTTAGTACATGCTAACAACTTTGCAAAATCCAACTCATCCAGCTTTAGATTACTCAAATACCAAGAAAGGAGATGAAGAAGAAGTAAAGAAAGAGACAATAAAAGAGAGAATTATAGCTACCACCCCAGAGGGACAGCTGCTCCAGGGCTGGCCAAGGAGATTTCAAGGGGCTGGGGTATGAAGCAGGGCACCATTCCACCTTCATGAAATTCAACCTGTCCCTTCCCCCTCGAACACACACTTGAGTTTGTCAGAGCCAATAATTAATATAATAATCCAGTGTCTCTCACAATTTTTCAGCTAAGTCAGGCTATGTGAGGAAAGCAGATGTTTCCAAGGCTAAACTGAAAGGGAAAGAATAAGAACAAATAAAGCCTTCCTCATACGTTTTCAGTTCTGCAGAACTCCTCACACCTAGGCTGTAGGAGGCCGCAGGAACACCCAGCCAAACCTCTTGCTGGTTTGTGGCTCTCTCTGCTCCAAGCCCTTTAGTTCCAACTGCTGCTCATTCAGGATGGACCTCCTCAGAAAGCTGAAAACAATCCCAATACGTATTTTCCTTTTCTATACACAGTTTTCTCAGGAATAAAAAACTTACTTTTACTTTTTTGGCCTGAACCCCACAGCCCATACCCTTATGATGGATCACAAATCATACAAAGCTCAAGTCCTAATTTTTAATGTCAAATCAAAGGCAATTCTCTTCTTTCATATCCTTTTAAGGTTCTGTTTTTTCCTGACTTTTACTCCCTATGCAGCTCAGCTCTTGGCATAAATGAAAATTCCACTTTAAAGAGTGTAGAATTGGCAGACTGGCATGTAGATGAAGTTACAGATCTCAAGGACACTTTCAAGTTGCAAGAGGTGAATGAACACCCAGTAGATTATGAGTCAGAAAATGTCAGAATAATCATGTCAGGAAACTCCTATGGCTGACTTGACCTTTTTTTTTAGAAAAAAAAAAAGGTTCACCTTCCCTTGCACTTGTTTTCTTCCTCTTACTCAGAAATTAAAATCATTATTTTAAAGCCACGAAGCAATTGGAAACTGCTCATACTGTTAATATTTTATGTGTTGCTAGTGGAATGAATGCCAAAAAGAGATTGCATTTTCAAGTGACAGTGTATGTACTTCAAGATATTTATGATTAACTCTTATAGAGCTCTTTAAAAGTAGAGAACAAAGTAAAAGAAATGTTTTGTATGGGGAGGGAGAGTCACTGTTATTTTCTGAAATATGTTTTTCTCTGACAGAGTAGTGCACAATAGCAAAACAGACACGTGTCTCCAGAAATTTTTTTCTCAAGGATACTGAGCTGAAGCATATTGACTCATAGACTATTTTTGAGGTAAATGTGTTATTCTTTTCTTTTTGGCAAAAAGATGAACTAACAACAGTCTTCAGTTCTGGTGAGGCTGTTGTGAGGTGATTGTTCAGGTTCCTTGCTTCCCTGCTAGCCCCACAGCCAGGCTTGGAAATGTCTGCAGAGATGAAGACATTCATTCATCATCTGCTACCCCAAAGTCAGACAACTTCACCCCAAATGCATTCTTCAGCAAGGCTGATGCTTTCTTCTGCAAGCCTAGAGCCAACTGACCTTCAAAGTCTGTTCATGCTAGCTTGTGGGGTCAGTGCTTCACCCCTGAGCTCAGCTGAGGTTGCCACTGTTGTTTCAGAAAGCATTCATCGGTTTAGTTCTGTTCCTACATGAAGAAAATATGCTCCCATGGGAAAATCCAGAATATGACTGCAATTTGACTACTGTAGCAGAAAATGAGGCTTTTTTAGACTGAAATTGTCCTATAGAGCCAATAAAAAAGATTTAATACAAAGATAATTTTACTTCAAAAAATTGTTCTAGAGATGTGATTTTGAGTATTTCCTGTATGTAAGTGAGGAATATTAGAAAAACTTGCTCTCACTTCCTGGAATAAACTTCAGGAATGCTATATAATGGCTATGATTAATAAATGCGTGAAAATACTATGTAAACAGAAAAAAAATTCTATGTTTTGCCATGATCTATGGAAATAAACAGCCCTTTTACCTAAATATATGCAAACTCTTTGCCCACAGTTATTGTTGCATGCAAAATTCTGTGGTCCTTATCCAAGTGCTAAGTAACTCTACGAGGAGCTTGCCTGAAGCCCCTGTGGAAGCCGTTGCAGGCAGAAAGGGATGAGGATACAGAGGTATCACATCCAGTGTCCAGTTAATGGAACCTTCTTCAGCCCCATTTCACCCAAATTCCCTGGCCATATGTGCCACAGCTCTTGAATGCACCCTGTGGCATCACAGGAGAAGTTAATGTGGGATGCCAAAGGGATTAGTTTGCCCTATCTGTGGGTTGCAGTCTACCTCTCATTCCTGCTGACTTCCCACCAGTTTCCCCAGCCAGCTAACACAAAGTGCAACTCACTGTCTCTACATGTAGATGATGACTACATAAACCTCAGAAAACCCTTCTTATTACTCATATGTCCCCTTTTAACAAAGAAATAGCTTCTGCTATCAAGGAGACTGACTAGAACAGATAAATCCTCTTTAAAATTACTAGTAATGAACCATGATGTGAGAGGATACAGCATGTCAGTTGCCTGACTTTTGGAGCAGTAAGATGCTGGCCTGACATTTCTAATAAGCAATAGCTACCAAATATCCTGATCTGCCCAAGAACACACCAGGATGACACTCAGCAACAACTAAGATCCTATGCCCATTTTCAGTATAGATCTTCCTTACTGACTGCCCTCTATGTGGTACCTACCAGCCACTGCACTCCTCTTTTGGATGCCCTCATTAGACCTGTGGTGTGCCTGACCTAACAGAGAAGCAGAAAAAAATGCCATTGAACCATTAATTTTACAATAGAACCTGGCAGGTTTTTTTCCATTTAAAATCGGAAACAAAACTTATATTGACATATCTAGTATTCAGTCTTCTTTTTGAAAGACAGATATAACAATTTTAAATGAAAATGTTACAGCTTTACAGTGAAAAACCTTTTTAGCAATCCCATCAAAACGGTTTGCTGTTCCATATACCTATCAGCAGCAGACTGTATTTATCATTTACAATCATTTATTAGCATGATTGAATTAATCTCTAAGTATTTTTTTTGCTTTCTTGAATAACTCACATATCAATAAAATATCATCAATCCATTCTTATTAAGGGTAGTATTCTCAAATATTTTTTTCCTGTCAAAAAATCTGGAATTACAAGTGAAAACTTACAAATATGAAAGACTTAGAAATAATAGGCTTTACATTCAGTTTTGCCTGAGGTGTTTGTCTTTTGTGCTTTAGTATGTGACTGTAAATTTTAACAGTAGAAGAGAATAACCTTCAAGAGAGCAGACGGACCTCACTGCAGTGGATCAAATGTAAATTTGTGTGGTTAAAAATATTCACTTAGTATATTTTTTCTGTGTCCCTCACTAGTTGGCTTTTTCAAAAAAAAAAAACCAAACAGTCTGCCTGTGGTAAAAAAAAAAAAAAAAAAAACAAATCAGGAAAAGAAGAATGCCCTTTCTTCTTCCCTGGTCAGAAAGCAGCCTGTTTGACTTCACAAGCAGGTCAGGAGAAAATCTGTTTTATAATGTAGGTAGTCATCAAGCAGCCAGTGATTCCCAGCAGCGACTGCACAGACTGCTTTTACATTATCAGAAACTGAAGAAAGATGTGTCATGATGCACCGGTGGTGGTCAGGGTCATGCGGGGTTAGATACAAATAAGGCGTGTAAGTGAATAGTACTTTCTGCAAAAGTATGCATGACAAATTATGCTATTTAAAGCTGAGGATTTACTACTGGGTTTCTTCTCTTTGAAAGAACCAATAAACAAAGTATTGTTAATTACATTCTATGAACAGGGAGGAAATGGATTAACAAAATATGAGATTTTCACATGGAAGCACATGGAGCTTTTAAACCATATCAAGTGTTTCTCTTTCCCCTTAGGTAAATTTCCTTGTTTTTTTATTAAATACATAAAGGTAAATGTTTTTGTTCACCACCTGTCTACTCATTAGCTACTTATTTGATGCATTGTAATTAAGGCGAATTTTGAAACAGTTTTGCAGGAACAAAGCAAGTGGTCTTATATTTTATGATCAAGATGATCCCCCAGTTACAAAAGACAGGGAGAAACAATAAAAGTGTCTATTAGGCATGTAAGAGCAATGTTGTTAGCTAGCAACTTAGTGAATATTGGGAAGACTGAGATTAAACAGCAAGGAGAAAAGATGGTACATGGTGTTGTAAAGGGAATTCAAAGGGAAGGAATGACAAGATCAGAGGAAGGAGTCATAAATTCTTTTGACAACTTCAAAGAATGCAGAGTTGAGGGGAGGAGATGTATGCACAAGCTTTCATTTTACGGCACTGTATAAATTTTCACAGCCTTTTCTGGTTATGCCCTACTTATTTTCTATCTGTAAATACGTTGCCACCCTGGGAATTTCCTGGAAATTCCCAATTACTGTGGGAATTGTGGAGGTCTCGATTACTAAAGAAACTTGTTAAAATTACTTTTCTACACATAAATCTGTGATGCTGAGACACTTTAGTCCCCAAGCAGAGTGGAAGCCTGAGGTTGGAAATAGTGAAAATCACAGTGTTTGCAGCATTCAGACCACTTACATGCAAATATATTATCATGCTTATAATGATCATCAATTCACTTTATTATGTTGGAGAAAGAAAAATACATGAGGTGTGTTGTTCAAGACATTAGGTCGGCTAGCAAAAGAGGTGATAGGGGCTTTTTCTTCACTGTCTTGAAGGTGGAACAAGGGGTTGGGAAAGATAATGACCATGCTTCCTTTCCCTGGTCTGTTTTACAAAAAATTTGGAGAGAAACCCTAAAAAGAGATTAATACAATATCCTGGCTACTGTTCAGATTATTACTTATGTTTTAAACAATAGATGCTAAATTGATTTTTTTGGAGCAAGTACGAGAAGGTAGAATGTATTCTACTTTATTTTAGTGTTGTTGAATAAAGAATGTATGATTTACGCTGAAATAGATAAAATGATACAGGTCAGACTCCTTCATGTGGCTGTCTATGACTGCACAGATGTCTCAAATGTAATCTGTGCTGCTGTCCAGTTTTCTGGCAAATATAGCCCAGGGGACAGAAGTGAGAGAAGAGATCTGTAACTCTGCTTTTTCATGTCTAATGTCTGTAGATTTGTCTCTGAGAGCAGTAATGAAACAGAAAAGCTTCCTGATGGCAAAACAAATAAAGAAGAAATAAAGGGAGAAAAACAGAAATGAGTCCTACATTTGTTTTGAAAATTATAGATACAGTTATGTACATATGTATATAAGCGTGTCTACATATTAAATACGTACAATTAGCTGGGCAGTTGCTTAGAAAAAGATGCAATGAGTGGTAGGGTTTTAGGGGAGAATTCCAGTATAGAATTCACAGAGGAAGTTTGGATACCAGCAATAAACTTAGAGGAAGAAGTTGCATTAGTCTTATGTTTCTTAAACTGTGTACCAAAAAAAAAAAAAAAAGAACATTCAGCATTAAAAGACCTTGTTCAGTGAGTACAGAACAAGAAACTAAGTGTAGCTCTTCATATTTTGTTTACCTACAGATGGTGGCTAATTTTGTTCATGTGCCAGTGGTGCTTCAAACCCAGCTTGGTATTGGGTAAATATGTGACTCAGCCTGACACAGCCTGAATCCTATGGTCTGGGGGAGCATGGTCACTCCTGCTTGATGAGATACAGAGTGTTCTTTCTAATTCTTGTCTTCACTATGTTGGCAGAATTGTAAAAGTTGGCAAGCGTTCACATCAAAGTCATACCATACTTCCAGGGATGGTGACTCAATCACTTCCCTGGACAGCCCCTTCCCATGCTTGACTACCATTTCTGTGAAGAAATTTTTCCTAATATCTAATCTAAATCTTCCCATGCCCAACTTTTTAGTCAATATCTGTAGTCAATATGTCCAGAAATAGGAATTAAATTTACCTTTGTGTTCATGTATATAGCATTTTTAGACTTGTTTTTCTACTAGTGGAAAAAAGGACTACGTGTTAAGAAACACAGCTGTCTCTGGCTAATTTTAAGAGGCTAATGTGGCTAACTTTAACAATCAGTTGATAAACTCATTGTTACAATTTTTTGTCACAACATACACATATAAAAAATATTTCTACTTCTAAAGCTTTGATTGTCTTGGTGGAACATGAATTAAATACACCATAAACTTCCAAAAGTGATGCTGACTTCTTTATCAGTATCAGAACATGCAACACATAGGAAACAAAAAAGTATTATAATAACAATGTATGCTGGCTGGCTAAGAGGCTTGAAAGAATATCATTAGTAGAGAAATAAGTATATATTTAGAGAAAATCTGTACTAACTTTACAAACATGATATAATGGATTAAATGATAGCAGAATATGATGACAGATGAGTGTGTTAAATATGATAGGGCTACCATATGTCTTTAATTCATTCTGTTAACATCTTGTCATGATGTTACTTGGTAAATGGCAATTTAAAAAAAAATTGAAATAAGGTGCATAATTGCCAAAATATTTGTATTACTTTTATTGGGTTTTCCAGTCAGTGTTTCAGATTGCAGTCTGAAAATCGCTTTATAAAGAGGAAGCATTAGTTTTGAACAGAAGAGTATACTACACAACTAAATGAGACTCAAATAAAAACAGAGAAATAAGTTTTGGCAGTAACTATGTAAGTGAAATGTGCACATGACATCTTCCTATTTTTTTTTAATAGCTGTGGCAGCATGGTTTTTTCAGGTACACTGAACATATGGATGTATCTATCTCTTTCACATGCTTAAGAGAATATAATCCCATTTTTTTTTATGTTTAGAGTGGAAACATTCTGAAATCAGTTTGAAAATCATGTTTAACTCACTGTTCTAATAATTCCATAAGCCCATTGCAGACAGTATGAAATATACAGACATCATGCTAAGGATTTCTTACCAGCTTTCACTGCAGGAGCTATAAAAAATTATCAATCAGAAGTAGCAAATATATATAAATTATTGAAATATGTTATGATTATTTTATGTTATGTTATGAACAAACATTAGCAGTAGTTGGGTGAGATTATCAAATTGGTCCTTTCCAAAAACTCCACAGGTGTCTGCCTGCCACTCACAACACACATTTTCAGCAGTCTTTCTCAAGTTTTGGTCTTCAATTTTTCTACCATTCAGAGGATACACACATGGAAAACAGACACAAAATTTTACTATTGAAAAATGATATTCCAGAACAAACGTGATATGATTCTGTTGTAATTTTTGCTACCTACATAGAGGGAGAATCCAGGATGCCTGAAGAATCACTAGAGCATTTAATTTGATAATTTGATCATGGTAGCTTCATGCACATTTTGTTTCTAAGACTATAACTTCTGACAGTTCTAAGAAGCTTTGGATAAATTTCCATTTCTGAGAAAAGTGTGTACCAAGCAAGCAGATAGACTGATAAGCTACAAGCCAACAGTAGAGTCTTTGCAGATACAAATTAGAGATACATCATGTACCAAAAATAAAAATAAAAGTGAGGTAAGGTATCCTACATTACTTCTGTAGTTTTTCCTTATCTTCCTAATGTCAATACATATATAATTTTGCATCAATATATAACATAACATCCTACCTCCCCCCGCAAAAAAGCTGTTAATCTCTTTTCCTCTAGAAAGCTTGAAGAAAAGAATTTTGCAATTAGTATCTTCAATTTAACTTACATTGTTCTGGCTCATCAAGTTTGTGATATGTAAAGAATTATTTCAACAATTCTGTTGGCTGTTTTTGGAAGGTTTTAGAATAACTGGAATGACTTTCAGAATATATCTTATTTGAGAAGTCAAAAGGACATTCATCTTTCATTAAATATTTTGTTCATCAGGCAGTCTGAAAGTTGGGCTTGCTCTTACTTCTCTAGTAGCATGAAACTTTTTACACTTATGAATGTGTAAATTAAAAGATGTTCTAAGAAGCTTTTTAGCAAACATAGAAGTTGCTTCCCTTTCTTTAAGCCATAAAAGTTTGATACATTCTCCAGCAAAGTTAATTACTCCTGTAATCCGTATAAGTCAGTTCATAGTGACCAAGCAGTGTGCAGGGGCAGATGCTGTTTAACCATAGTGAAAGCACGCAAGGTGATCTGCTGCTACTTAACCACCAGTACTCAGAGTGTGCTAAAAATCTATTATGAAATGAAGCATCAGAACTCATTACCCCAGAATGTGCTGGTTTATGAAAGATTCTCTTTTCTACATACCTTGTGACTGTTTTTGTTGTACTTCATTTTTATTTTGTCTTTAGTGAAGGGGTACACTAATAACTACGTTTACTCTTATAAAATTCCTTTGACAGTAGACAAATGTTTAGTAGTTGTAACTGTATCTATTTGTATTAAAATTGCTAAACATTATAGTAAATTTACAGGCAATCAGATTATATGTATGATGTTATACACATGTGATTAAATATAAAGGTGAAGGGAAAAAAACGTTTTTTGAGAGGAAAACCATTAGTGTTAGCTCACTTGAAAACTTTTAGATCATTTCAAAAATGCCACATTAAAATAAACACACTGTGCTTAGTTTATGCCCCAGCTTACAGTACAGCAGGGAATACGTTATCCTCCTGCTCTTAATTGTGATTTGGAGGAGACTTAATTGCTTTCTCTTTCTTAGTGTTCCTGCATCTCTCTCTCCCCATGTAGGAACCCTGAAGAGGGTTGTATCTTAATGCAAGAACTTAGTCTGAATGAATATCCCTCTTTTGGCTCCCTCCAATTAAATTTCTCAGTATGTTTCATGCAGGATGCAGAGCACACTGGAGGCTGGGGGTGAATTACACCTCCTTTCTATCCTTTCGTATCTAAAATGGTTTTTCAGCATATGTTTGTCCTATTTCCCCTAAAACTACCCTCCACTCACTCTCTATGTAGCTATACCCCTCATATACATTTCCTGTAATACAGACCACACACCTTTTCATACTTCTGTCTGATAATTACATCTGATGAAAAGGTGAAGAGGGTTGTGCATTACAGAAAATTCGTTGCAAGCTCATGGCTATTCAAAATAGTCCCCTCCAAACAAATACAAGACAACACCCTGCTACCAGCTTCTTGACATGACGAACAAAACCAGTTTCTCAACGTAATATCTGCTGCTATTACTCTGCTTTGTCCATCTAAAATTTATCACAAGTCCCTCAAGCCATGTACATTCCTCATGGAGTCTCCAGCAAGAGGTGAATCTGAGATATAGATTTGATTCTGGTGAGATGTCTTACCATGCATTTTTCTTTCATGAATGTGTTGGGTTTTACTCTCCTGTGGATTTTCACTGTGGATTTTACTCTCCCTCCCCCACTTTTTTTTTCTAATTTGGTCTTAGTCGAAATAAATGAGATCCAGGTAATGGTCTCACTGGACGTACTGTATAAAATTCTAGGTAAAGATCTGTAAAATATTTTCGTGTTTTTTATGACTTCAAAACTGTTTCATGTTTAAGCAAACCTAGAGAATCTCTTGGGTTTAGAGAGTGCAACATGTAAACAAGCTAAAATAAGCAGAAAGATATAAGCAAAGTGTATACATATATCTGAAAATGCCTGAATTTCCTCATATAATGTATAAACTTCCACTAGATACAGATTAGCCTGATTTAAGACACTCAACAACAACAGTGAAAAGCATAAATATATAAACTACACAGAGAGAGAGAGAGAGATAACACCAAATGAGTCTTCTGCAGAAACAGCATCATAGCTGCCTGACTCAATTATCACGTAAAGACAGAAAACACAACTCAAGAAATAGAAGCTGTCATGAAACATTTATCTCTGGAATAACTGAAGAAACTAGAAGGTAAAAGGTGAACTGGAGATGTTACAATCATTTTCAAAATGTGGACCAAATTTTTTAAAGACATTATGGTAAGAATGTTCTACAAGAAGTCACAGCTACCACTCAGTGGAAAAAAAAATTTAGGATAGTAGGCTTGAGAAGAACAGCCTTCATCAATTAAAAGATAAAAGTATTAAATAATTGCTTTGTTTGGGACTAGTTTTGGTCAATAATAAATAACTATGCGTCCTGCTGTGGGTTATTGCCTTCATCTTACATACTTTACAATTCTTTCCCCTATCACAACATATTTACTTGGACATTACTGAGAGCAGACATTTTGAATGACAGCTGCTTTTCCCATGTGTTTCTTCATTGCTTTCTCCAGTGTTTCCAGAGCCTTGTTTTGTAGCTACCCATGTCCAGATGCAGCTTAAATTTAGCATATTTCATATTTTTTGATGTCACAGTATTTAAACATCACAACATAACAAAGAGATTATCTATTCGCGTCACAGGAAAAGCTCACTTCTTTTAAATACATTAATTTGTTCTAATGTAATCATGTGAAGCCCATTTAGTAGTGTGAATTGGCCTCTGATAAATATGCCACATCCCATTTAGGTAGGGGTGCAGAAAGTCATCAATCTCGCATGAAATCCACTCCTATTCCTGCTGTGCCTGCTGGATTACCTAAATTATGGAGAACTGGTACACTTTGGACTCTTTTCCTATCATCCTCCTCGTAGAACACACATCAATTAAGACAGCAGTTTTTTCTAATGCCAACATAACACAATAGTACATTGCATTTGTCCTTTCACTCATTCTACGGAACATCACAACATGGTTTTTTAGAAAGGTATTTCCCCAACGTAACAGCACAGAACATTGAGCATGTAAGTTTTGGGGCTTATAAGATTCCTTATCATCACAAACAATGAAGAAGAAAGAGAGGATTTATTCACTAAAGTGAATCTCAAGTTTCTAGTATGTGGGAATTACAGACATTGGTATTTTAATAGAATCATAGAATGATTTGGGTTGGAAGGGAACATGTTCAAGATCATCTAGTTACAACTCTCCTGCCATGAGCAGGGGCATCTTCCAATACCTCATATTGCTCAAAGCCCAGTCCAACCTGGCCTTGAACACATCGAGGTACAGGCCATCCATCACTTCTCTGGGCAAGCTGTTCCAGTGTCTCACCACTGTCACAGTAAAGAATTTCTTTCTAATATCTGATCTAAACCCACCCTCCTCCATGACAAGTCCATACCCCCTAGACCTATCACTCCATGCTCCTGTGAAAAGTCCCTCTCCATCTCTCTTGCAGGCCTCCCTTAGGCACAAGAAGGCTGCTGTAAGGTCTCCCTGGAGATTTCTCTTTGCCAGGCTAAACAACCCCAGCTCCCTCAGCTTGTGAGAGAGGTGCTCCAGCCCTCTGATCATCTTTATGACTTTGATTTAATCAAGTTTTAATTAGTTCTAACATTGTTCAGTTCCTTTATTCTAATGAGTTAAAATACATTGAATGATGCCAGCCCCTTAAAGTGATCATTGCTTTTGAGCAACCACTTTAACATGTTCCAAGACTTCAGATTAATTTGATTTAACCATTTTTGTTTAAACTGGGTATTTAGTTAACATGAAACAGGAAAATACCTTTCATAATGATATATCTTCAAAAAATACGGAGTGAATGACATTAGTCAGCTAAACTGACCACAATGAAGAACCATCAGAAGAAACTTTGTAAAACTTTAACACTGGTTTTGGCCTGAAAAACCCTTTAAAACCAGAACTACTCCTGATTAGGAAGATTTGTGTATGGACTATAGATGCGACTAAAGAGAATTGTCCTTTAGTCTGACATAAAACATCTGCCTAATTTGGACAGTTAATTTGTTTCTAAGTGGTAAAATGAGGACAACAATATTTGAATATTGCACAGTCTTCTCACCAAGCTTGAAGTACTTGAGTATGATGCCATGTGTGCTATAAGCAAGCCTGTCTGCATCTCAAAGACGAGTTTCATGTGAGAGACAACATGATCATTGTCTAGTGATGATGCTCTTTAACAGGATGGAACAAGCACTTACTCTGAGCTAGGCTATTTGGATACTTGTTTTAGTTAGTAAAATTTTATCAGTAATATATATTTTACATCTATGAATCTCCTGACAGATTGTAAAATTACTTTGAAGAAGTAAGGGAAAGCACAGAAGGAAATTTGACTCTTAACTAATTAAGTTTCTTATTTATTACTGAGAACTTGGAAGTGTGCCGCTCATCTTAATGTTAATTGGTGCTGTAGATGCTCTGAACCTCGAAAACAACATCATGTCCTTTGGTGCCTCAAGTTGCTATGTTGATTTTGGCTGTAACATCTCTCTGAGACATACATTGAGTTACTTGCATAAATGAAAAAAATCCAAAACAACCAACCAACCCTTTCTTTGTACCTCAGCTTTACATTTCAGGATTATTTTAATATATCTGCTGAAAATATATGCTGAACTTTCAAAATGAGTACATCCCATTTCAAGAGCTCTGGAAAATATGTTAGGAACTGAATTGTCCTAGTGCATCTTAATGGCTTTAGAGCACAGCTCTGTGTTTTCCTGTCATTGTTGCAAACCGTCAGACTCTGTTCCTGGGAGGAAGGTGGAAGCCAAAGCAATGTCGGCCAGCTGGTTCACGAAGATGCTGCAGTGTCAGCACATCACAGAACCAAAAGGCCAGATGGTGAGAGAGACCAGACTGTTACTGAAGTAGATTCCTATTTTCAACATTGCAACTACAGCTGTAGCTGTGGCAAGCCCAACTCATTTCTGTCCATCTTTCCAAGTGCAATAGATCAATCTGTTACTACAACTTGGAAGTAAAAATGAATGAAGCACTAATAAACTTTATGAAGTGAAATCTGTGTTTCTTCTTCGCATTGCTGGATCCAGCAGCTTTATGTATTGATCCCACACAAACAATGTTTCAGTTTGTTGTTTATAACCCTATTCTTTTTTGTATTCTCTATTTCCTTTCCAAAGCAGCTATAAGCAGCTACGCTTCTCATGAGCTTGGTATGCACCTGTTTCTCATGGAAGTTGACAATAAAAGCTTGCTCTGGATGAGAGGGCAAGGAAAGAGACAATTACAGCCTTTTCCTGTGTGAAATTCAATTTTTTTCCCCACACACACAATGTTCTGTGTACTCACCATACCAACAGATACAAATTGCATCAATAATCTGCTCCACCAACAACAGAACTCCAAAAACCAGTGGTACTAGGTAAAAATGGAGACAACAAACAGTATATCTTTAGAAAAGCTTCATCTTTTCCTCATGGTGTCTTCCACCACTGCCGAGAACAATCTACAAGGAAAGTTTTCACTTTAAAACATCTTACATTTGTTCTTCTGACACAGTTCAGCCTGTGTAACTGTATAAGTGTTGCGTAAGTGTCATGATGTCCCTCTTAAGAGGTACACAGAAGCCTAGAGGAGTACATTGACCTCCTGCAATAGGATTAGAAGGCAGCTCCCTTGCATTGGACTGACACAATTTCTTTCACAGGCAACCACATCACATACTGCCTTTTGTAAATTTGTTCAACTCCCACTTAAAAAAATAACCTTTTTGGATTTCACTTCACTTACTTGGAACTGTAACCTCTCTCTCTGATGGGCAGAAACCTTCTGCAGTTTTCAGCCTGTACATATTCCCCCGTATGTTATGCTTACTTGCTTTGATTTAGTCTTTGTTCCTTACCTTCTATAGTTATTTTCCCCCCATGATGTTGTAGTAGGTTGTATATCCATTTACAGTAATTACAGAAGGAATGATACCTCCCTTATACTTGTGCAAACTCAGTTTTCTACTGCTTTAAATTTTACCCTGTAAACCAGGCTGATTATTTCATTCTTCTTAAGAAATGAATATTATAGGCAAACTATTAAATCTATATTTAATAGGGGTTGTAGTTGCTGATCTTCAGTGCAGATACCTTAAATGTAATATGTCTTAAGGTCATATTTATTTTTCCTCAGGCTAGATCAAATTGCTGACTTGGATGCATTAGGAAAGTTGGGCTCCTTTCCCTCTTATTGAGGTAACCCCTCTTAAATAAATTGCCATACTTTATCTTATATTTAAGATGTGAAATTCTATTCCATCACCATTCTTTCACACATAATTCTCCTAAGGTATATTCTAGTACCCCTGTATAGATAAAATAAATGTATGATTACAAAAGTATAAACCATCCAAATATAGCGGGAAAAAAAAAGGACCAAAAAAAAAAGAGGTTTAAAAGAAAGCCTCACAAAAGGAAGTTAACACTGGGGCCTTTCTTCAAACAGCTGCACTCCTAGCACAACCTGCAACTGGTTCCTTATCTGTAGATCTCACACTCATCCTTTCATCTTCCATCTGAATTAAGAATTTTCAAAATGGAATTATATCAAATATTGTACTCTTAAAAAAGCCTCATATCACTTTCTCTTTGAAAAATCAGAAACCATTTGATGGTCCTATTAGAATATTTCTTTGATTCATGGGATGTGCAACAGCTCAAAACGCTTCCAATTTACTACTTGTAAGATTGACAAAGTAATCAGAAATCATTTACTTTAATTCTTAATTTTTCAATTTATCTATTAAGTCTCATTGTATGGATTGGACTTCAGTACACATGGAAAAACTTGTTAAAAATCATCTTATGCTTTGGCAAAACAGCATACAAATTTTTTTCATTATACTTCTTTTTTTTTTAATGGTCATTCATTACGTGCTAAAGCTGTCATACAGATTTTTGGGTTTGGAGATTTCTTAATTCCAAAATGACAGCAAAAAGGTTAAAAGACACTCAGAGCTTTGCTGCTTGTTTTCTCTACTTAGGATGTGACATTTCTCCATCTAATATTGTATACTCTAGTTTTTATCCAGCGCACACAGGTGTTCCATTATGTTTAGCATAAATTAAATCAGATTTACTCAAGAGAAATGCAAAAGAGCTAACATTAAAGGGCTATTTTATATTCAGAGAAGAATGAAGTAATTTAAATAAACAATGTTTTTTCCTGGAACTATAATAAGAACATTTATATTCACCTGTTTCTAGAAGAAGAAGTCCAGTGAAATATAGTTTCCAATGCCTCTTAAACACAGAAAGCAATTTCAAAAGACTGCAGGCAGAAATAATGAGGCCTCCAGGTTACAGAAAGACAAAGACCTTAAAACAGAAGGATTTTTACATGCTAATGCAAGAGATCTGTGAAGAGCGTAAGGGCAAAATGAAGCTTAGGAAGATGTTTTTGGAAAAAACTTCATAGATTTTGTGGCACACCAAGCGTGTCCCAGAGTCTTTTGCCTACTCGCTGCCAAGCCAGCAGAAATGTTATTTTGAACTTTAATATTTCTATTTAAATATTAATGGCAAAAAAAAAGTGCAATTCTTTTCTGAAATTTCATTGTAAAGGACATAGCTTTAGTTCACAAATCCACTGAACTCTACATGAAATTGAGTATAATATTTGTTAATCTAATTGTGGGAAATACAGCCTTCCAAATAATTCCAGTACATCACACAACAGAAAACCTATAACAATAGAAAAAATAAGATATGCCCTGACATTCCTGTCAGCTCAGAACATTACATAAAAATAATAAAACAAAAGGAATTCAACCTGAAAAGCAGTATTGTTAAAAATAGAGGCCTGGATTGTAATTTTTTTACGTGATTTCCCCCCCCCCAAAAAAAACCCAACCAGGTCTCTCTACTTGTAGAGACTAAGAATTTCCTTTCTTTGTCATTAGCGAGCAATTACGTAAAGCCATGAGTGATTCTTGAAATTATGAACATTTAGGAAAGGATTTGTTCTTTTCTTAAATTAATATATGTGAAAATGATCCTATTTAAAAAAAAAAAAAAGAAAACAGAACCAAAAACAACTTTAGCACAGAACTGGAGTAAATCTGATTTTGAAATACATGTGCCTTTAAATATAGTTTTTCTGAAGATACTCTGAAAAACAACCAAAATTAAGTGTTTGATCATATAGTAGAGAAGGAATTTATTGTTTGGCTGTTTTGGCCAACATTGTTATCATGTAGTATTGACCAACATTCATCAGAAATCCAGACATCCATGGCAGTATTTATCTATTTTCTTCCAAGAAAATTCCTGCAAAAAATTTTAAAGGTTATCAAATCTAAAACCTACTAGGTGACTGGTTTGGGTTTACAGTTGAAAACTTGATTTTTTCATGTTCACAATGCATGTGGATGTGAGGTTCTTCTCTCATGAAACAGGAAACCCCGAAGCTTCCCAACTCACTAGAACTAGCTAAAACTTAAGAATTACAACACTGGTGTCATGGAAATAATCATGCTGTTAGAAAGTCAAGTATATTGGAGATTTCCTTCCAGAGTCAAGTAACTATTAAGTGTTTAAATAATTCTATTACTTTAAAAGTTGCCAAATATCAAATATTTAGAAAAAATTAACCTTAGATGGGTGAATCAAGAATTATTTTAGTGTTTAAGGATGTGCACTTTGACTGAAAAGTTAAAGTAACAACCAAAGACCTGAATCTTTCACATAGTCAGCAGAATTTTAGGAATAAGTTCATCAAGCCCGAAAAAAAAAAACAACTTTCATAGCAAAAATACAACAGAGCTTGAAGGTCAGTGTGATAGGCCAATTGGATGGGTATCAGAGCAGGTCCTCTAATACACAAAAAAAATCTGAAAATTCTGGGTTTTTTTGTAAAAGATAACAGGTCTGAACACAGAGTGCTAATGTATTAAACGAAATTAGCAACAGCCTTTGATCTGGCATGAACCTGTAAGCATGAATTGAAATTGCCCCAGCAGAAAGTGGTAACTACCTGCTGCAGCAAAATGACACAGCAGCGCCCCAGAGGCACCGAACTCCAGAATGTGCACTTGTGCAATAGCAATGTTTTTTGTTCACAATCAGATCTTCTCTAAACAAAATTTTGAATGTCCGCTGATAACTCTTTTGTACTGCCATCAAAAGTGTCTACTTTGATGGCAGACCTTTTCTGTTTTGATAGGTTGGCTCTCTACACATGATGACAGGGCCGTTCTCTTTTCTGCTCCCTCGAGGTCAGAATTCAATATGCAAAAGTCCTTAAGAGAAAGAAAGTGAAATTTACTATAAAAGTTTTCTTTTCCCCTGTTCTTTCTTTAGTCCTACTTTCCTAGATATGTTTGGAACTGATATAAGTGCATTTGAATCCTTAAAATTTAAAAAAAAACAAAACATGAAAACAAGAAACAAAACCAAAACCCAAACAAAACAAAAACAACAAAAAAACCAAAACAAAACAGGAATTTTACCCACACAATTTTATACAGTGAAATATTGAATATAGTCATCCATTCATTCAATTATCTTAAATAAATTATTTTTCTCAGTGGGGAAGGGGAGAAAAATGGCACAGTGCAATGCCAATACGCCCATAAAAGCTTTCCTTGTGTTCCATTCCACGGTGGAACAAAACATTGCTGGTTAAGGGAAGATCACTGCAGTGACTTTTTTCTTTGAAGCTTTGCTAGTAATAATACCTAAGAGAGGGAAATCAGGCTGAATGTAGCTTCATATTCAAATTACCTGAATTTAAAATCCTACTCTTTGGAATAAAAAATTCTTGAGATTTAGATCTGCCATTTTTTTTCCCTTCAGCATCTCCAGCAGAACTGTTTCAGTTTACCAAGCATCAACAGAATCTGTGTTCTGCACAGGGATATAAACATGATTTTTAAAAGTTAAAAAAATGTGTGAGATGAAAAATATGTAGCAAGAAACAGTGTAGTATTTTAAAGGTAGAAGGACCAGCTAAAGCCCAGAACAGGCAAAACCAAAAGCAAAAACAGCAGGCAAATGAAACGGAACAAACCAGAACATTGTCCCTCCTGAACTGAGAAGGAAAAAAAAAAAACATGCAGCAAAGGACAAGACCTGAAACGAGCTGCTGCAGAACTTAAACAAAAGCCATGGTTCTTGGAACAAGAAAAGAACTTCAAGGCAGTTATCTCACCTTGATTTTGGTTTTTTCCATACCTCAATGTTTCCTCAAAGTGAAACTGATTTTAGGGTATGTAGCAGATTTTATGTGTCTTGCTTATACTTTAGAAACTTTTCTACTGACTTGTATCCATAGGGAATGAAGGGAAAGAGAAAGGAGAGGCGAGGAAATCAACTGAACGTTTCCAGGCAATTAATTACGTGTCAAATAAGTTGTTTTCTACAGCTGCACAACTGAATTTTTTTTTTATTTGGGATTCAAATTGACTCATAAATATTACAATTATAAGCTTAAGGAAATGGTACTATTTGATGCATAGCCTATTTCTAAGAATTGGTCTAATGGAGAAATCATGGCTCCAGTGTTGCCATTTCAGCATGGCAAGTACTGCTATTATACTAACAGTTGCCGATCCTTTTAATAAAAGGTCTGTGTAGTGATTATGATGCTACTGTGCACTACTGCCTTCATCTTAACTACTATACAGTTCCCAGAAGATCACCAGGTTGGATTTTCATTTATAAGTGCTTTCCTCACTGTTAACTATTGCAGTGCTAAAGGACCTAACACCAGTTTGTTTCACAGAGGTCTTATGCAGAAGCTTGTTTCAATCCCATTTTCAAGTATTCTAGGATTTTTACCATCCTGACTATAAAACTAGCTGTGTAATTCATTCTTCCTCCTACAGTTCACTTTTTTTTTACTTCTACAGCTACTTGAGCACGCCTTTTCTGTATAGCAGAATTAATATTCCTCTTTCTGAGAGCAGGCTGTCCCCAGGGTACAATAACTATAGCTTTAGAAGGAAACCAAACTGTTTCAGCAGCTGCAGTTCATATCCAAAGCACCACAAAGGCAAGCAAATGATACAGAGGTAAGCCACACAGCTCCTTCCAGACCCAGACTGCAAGTTCTGAAAATTTAAAACTTGGTTTAGTTTTGTTTTGGAACAAATATCATACATAATTTCAATAAAATCAAAAACAAGATTCATTTTTTCCATTAAAGCAAGCTGGAAAGCAGCGTTGAGTAGCCTTCTTTATGACAGTGCAATTCAAAGGTCAAACCTCTTCTTCGTCTCATCTCTGGGATTGCTTTCCATGGTACACAAAAAAGATAATAGACAGATTTTGATCTATCATATAAATCCCGAGTCAGTTGTCTTGCTATCAAATCTCTTCATACACTTACTATTCCCTACCAAAAACTGCATTGACCAGTAATATCACTGTGAAAATTCAGATAGAAACATTCTAACCTGTTTGATTGGTGGGGTTTTTTTGATTTTTTTGTTTTTTTTTAATGTGCTGGGCCCTTTTGCCAATTAGATTTGCAGTTTCATGGCACTCATACGTAGTTCCCTATTATTTGATATGAATAATTTATATGCTTTTAAGTTACCAAACAGTCTCATAGTCAATGTTCACCATTACCTGTTGTAAAGCCCTTCAGTATCACTTTCTTGAGCTTCCAGTATTCAAGAGCCATGATCTCCCCCATGCACTAAATCGAAGTGTGGGTCAAACTGCAGTACATGGCTCTGCTTTTCCATCACCTGCATTTAAAAATCCTTGATTTCTTATTCCTGCCATTTCAGATTATTTCTGTCCCTTGAGCTGGAGAGTACAGGGCCCTGTTAAGATTTCTCCAAAGATCTTTCTAGCACTGCTTTGAGTAGTTGTTTTGATATTGGGTTGCTTGCTTTGAGGATACTTAATTTTTTTGCCCCCAGTATGCAAGACTAACTGTCAATGTTTCCTTCCAGTGGATAAAGTTTCTCAGCTATCATGGTTTTAAAACTCCCACTACCCTTGAGCATCCTGTTCTCAGGCACATTCATTCTTCTCATTGATCTTTGCATATCTTCTGCTTTTTACTGTCACCTGTCTCAGTGAATCCTGCTTAGACAGATTTTTCACAAATTACAACATAGGTGAAGAGCAGAATGTGTTTAAGGATGCCACCAGTTCCCCAACAGATCATCTCTCTAAGATGACTTATTTTTCTCCCTATGTTAAAAGTTTGACTGTTTCGACTCCTTCCTTCAATCACATTTGCTCCTTAGCATATGTTTTATTATACCACTCTTGATAGTTGGTAACAACATTACATTGCAGCAGATGTGAAGGGCTTGTTAAAATACATGCTTTACAGTATATCTGAAAAAACACCCTATATAATATTACAACCTGTAGTAAATATGACTGTTATAGGAATTGTAACTCATGTAAAACTAATTCAGTACATTCTTTGCTACCCCAAGAGTACTGAATAACAACATCTTGTTAATCAACTGTTCAAAAAATTACTTTAATGACTTATAAAACAACCTCTATGGTGGGAATAGTATCTCAAATGTCATATATAACTATATGTGACCATTGCACTAAGGTATATCATCACATATTGGCTTGTTTCCTGCAGTACTTTGTTGAAAGTTTGTTGGGAGTCTAATAATTATTTACTGGGAGACTTTGGACTACCGAAAGTCTGATTATAACACTGAGGGACGGGTAACCAGCCAAACACTGCTCCCCATGTTGAAATCACTTCCAACATCAGCCCATTCTCATTGATAATCTTATATCTAAATCTAAATTGGACATATCCCAGGTTGACTGAGTGCTTGTAAGGCTCAGACCTGCTAGTATTAGGAGGTTGTAACACATCAAGATCCAATAAGGAATGAATACAGTTTACATTGATATCAGCTAAGTTAGAAGAATTAAAGTCTTCAGCAGTTAATTTCAGTTTCAACTGTGCTGGTTTTTTCTTAATAACTTCTGATACATTTCTAAAAACCACATTAGATGAAAATTTGCAAAGACAAGCAAGAAAAAAGGTCATGTCTAAGAATGATCTTCACACCGCAGGGTGGTATTTTTAGATTTTGGAATCTGAACATTTTAGAAATCAATGTGTAGTCAGTCAGGCATGAATAAAAGTTGCAAACTAGAGTGAACCATCTGGACATTGGAATTAGACACAGAGATACAAACAATTAACTGAAGACACAAGTCCATAGTCAAAAATAGCCACATTACTGAATTTCTCAGTTCAGAACAAATTCTTAGTTACTGACTACAGTAAATGCATTCCTGCTGCTAAAAGATTTTCCAGAGGAAAAGGACGAGAAGGTACCTTAATCCAAAACAGCTTATATTTGCTATGGGTCAAAAATAGAGGAGAATTCTGAAGCAAGCTGGGTTCAGAAGGACCTAGCAGTACCATTAAGGTTGCACATCTTGAAATAAGAAGATTGAGATCACAGACTGAGACAGAATTGCTGCAAAGGCAGTATACTCGTAATTAACAAAAAGGAAGTAGGAAGAAGAAGCAAAAAAATATGGCCAGTAAAAATAACCAGGTTGCATTTAGGAACACAAGAAAGGATATTTATTCAAAAATATGGCTTTTAAACTTCTGAGGCTGAGGGTCTAAACATAAGACTAGATCAAACCAGTTTTACCACTTCTAAGAAAACATAATCTGGTTTCAATAAAACTTCTTGTTGTGTCTTAAGATTCACAGTTTTTTCATGCGCTAAACATTGACTTACCATTGTAAGTATGAAGCTTAAATATTTTCTGACTGTAGTTTTAGTCTAGCAACTGACATGTTCTTGTCGCCAAGTACGGGTTCTGATACTGAAAGAATACATTAAAAAAAAGAGGAAAAAGTGATCTTCTCTGAAGTATTTTTGGGTGGTACAGCCAACACCTTAGAAAATAAAGACTGTAGAGCTGGAATCATAAGTTACCTTCTCACCAGTGGACAACAAGAAATACTTCACAGAAGTGGATATGCACTTCTCTGAAAGACAGAAAGAAATGCTCCTTAACTAAAAAGAACATTTCTCTCAACAAATTATTCAGGCAGGATCTATGCAAGTTAGTTTATTCAGGGATTAAAGACCACATAGACAGCACAGATTTTTTCTATTAACAGCCTTTTTTTGCTATATCCAAAAAAATCTTCAATCTGAATTTAACGCAGCTACTGTAATATAGAAAATTCTTAAGCAATTTCATGCAGTCTTCAGTGGAAGAAGGAAGCACTAGTAATTGTTACAGAAAAAAAAGTATTTAATATCCATTCATTCTCAGGTAAAAGGGTAAAGTAATAAAATGGCTTCTGTTAATGTCATCTGGCTGCCTGAGAAATACCTAATGCTCAAGGAAAAGAAGCAGGTTCTGAGGTTTGAAGAACATGAAATAGTTAGGCAATTGTTTTGAAATGGAAGCTGAAAAGAATTAGGGCTTTACAAAAGGTTGTTATATATATAAATATCTGAATATTTTAATGTGAATCTGAGTGCTTTCTTTCTTGCACATCTGCATCATAAACTTTTGAAAATGGTTCATAACAGCAATAATACTAGAGATATTTATTCTTACTGCAGCTCCTCCCTGCTTTAGAAGAATGTTCCTTACTCTAAATGTAGCCTCAGGCCATTAAATAATAAACTAATAATTACTAGAAAAATTATTGGGAACTGTTGCTTATTTATTAAAGCAGAATATGGTTAAAAAGGAAAAAAAGAATAAAAACAAAACAAAAAAAGGTGACATTTTCAGAAATTGCTTCTCATAAAAATAAACAAAATTTGATTTCTTTCCAGTGCAAATTTTGTGCTTGCCACTCAATTCATGTACTACAAAGGCAAAATAATCTAAAACATAATGGACAATATTATTAAAGTGAGGTTTGAAGCCTGGGGAAAAGAAATATCATCTGAAAAAAGTAAAAAATAAACCCGAGATTACAGTGTGGATGAAATAGCCAGCAGGCAGCCTGTAAATGGGGGGCCACAGTTGCTAGGTTTTAGCAAAGTACCACCTTAAAGAGTCTCTTTCCCATTTGTCACTTCATCTGCTCTTTTGTTCAGTTTGCCACAAATTCTCACTGTGCATGTCACAAAGAGGTGATGTATGAGACTCAGCTACCTCTCGGTAAGTAAGCGCAGTCATCTGAGGTGTCGCAGTGTGCTCTGCTAGAGCCTGGAAATGTGCAGATGTCCACTACCCATCTGCCTGCCCACCTTGCCGCTTTCCTGGCTGTCCCAATCATCTTAAATGGCACCAAATGTCTCTGCTTAGGCCCCTGAACCCCAGTTCCTGACTGAGTCAAGAGGCCCCTAGAGCAAATCAGACAGACAGGTAGCTCAATAGCAGACTGAACTGTATGGACACCAGATGATGAAAAACAAGATGCTTTGAGATGACTCTCACAAGAGCACTCCTAAAATGGCTGTTTGACCATTCCAAGCACAACCAAAGTGTATGCGTGTTTCCAAATTTATTATAACCACTTCTAATAAAATATTCTTAGTCATAGAAATGTACAAAAACCTACATCTGTCAAATACAAGCTAAGACCTGAGTGTATGAGCTCTTTGATATAAAGAGAAGTTTGCTGTAGATAATAGTCTCAAGTGCAATTTTGCAAATTAGGTAAACCACTGAAGTTTAAGATATAAATTATACACTGACTGTGAGTAAATAGAAGCCAGGTAAAGATAAGAAAGTTGGCTGTCCAAAAGTAACATGGGAACATTTTGTTTTAAAGGCTGCAAATGAAAAAAAGAGAGATGAAATATAAGATTTTCCACAGTGTTGCATGATGGCCCAGCTCTCTGCTCTTTTGAATTCTGCAGGAATCTGTGTACTTGGTGTAAACAGCGTGCTCAGAGCTACTCATTTTTTTAGGGATCACAGATTTGTTTCAAACTAAAAGTAATGCGAAGACAAATACTAATGATTTGTAGTTTTATTGCTACATTAGAATTGTTGAGTAACAAAATAAACAATTCTGTGACTTCCTTTTCATTAAGGAAACCTTAAAACACAAAGCATATAGTAATGCCAGTGTAATAAACTGGACATCACTGAAGATAACTAAAATGATTCTCAGTAGAATTATAAGGCCTAAACACCTACTTATGTCATAGTCTGCCACCTTCTTCATGTCCATGTGTATTTATAAACCTAGTGTAAGGAAGGAAAAATGAAGTTACTGCAATCTTTCCAGTATAAGTGCAAAAATAGCATTAGTTTTCTGCTCATACTTAAACTGATAAAAGTGCTCCTGAAAATATGGTAGCTAAGGAATACTACCCCTACAGAAAAACAGTCCAAAAATAGTTTATTAGACAAATCAGCATATTTGTCTGAGCTGTTTGCCCAAGAATACCCACCCATGTAAGAAGTTGTTCTAAAGTGTTCTTTATGAATGAGCTCTCTCTATAGAGCACGGCTTTTCACAATTAAAGCTATTACTGCAAAATGCAGGAAATTGCATTCATGGTTAATTGCATAATTCATGAACTCAGGCAAAGTGTGAGCTTGGTAAATATGTAAAACTTTTCAATCAACTCAAGTAGAATGAAAGAGGAAAACACATTATTGCTTAAGCTTTATATAGCAAATAAGCGTTGAGTCAAGGAATGCATTTCGTTTTACATACTCATTTAATATTACAGATGAAAAAGTCATGGGCACTATAAAAACAAATGACAATTACCTTGACATTTTTTGTTTTTTTCTTATAGTTGAGATAGAAAGATTCAAAGATTTCAACTAGTTATTTGATCTAGTGTTGATTTTCTTGACTTACAAAGCACCTAACTGAAAGCATTGATAGCACTGTGCACTTATTTACATTTTTATTACATTTAACAGGATCAAAGGGTGAAATAGGAAGAGATAACTATCTTTGAGGTACCAATATCTTTGAAAGTCTAGAATTCAATATTCAATGGAATATATGAGTCTGAGCCTCTAAATTGTTTTTTGTAACAACTCCGGTTTCTTTTCCATTTAAAGACAGCTTTCATATAAACACAGAAAAAAATATTTATTCAGAAGAGAAAGAGTGTATTATTGAAATTAATTTTTCCTCTTTTGAATCAAGATCTATTTTAGCAATTTCTTCATGATCTTTTAAATCTTGGTCATTCCAGCACTATAGTATAAGCTCGTGACCATGAATATAGGGCTTACCGGTACTATTTGACTATGCTTTTTATTTTTATTATATATGGTGTTCTCTTTTTTATCTTTCTAGAGGAAAACTCAATTACACTGCTTTTCTTTTGAGAAAGGTTTTGAATCAAGCAAAAGGAAAATTTTCAGATTAAGAAAATGTTCTACCTTTATACACATTTTTTCACATTTTTCCTGTCCTTCATCATTCACATTTGAATTTATTAGGAGTATGTTAGTAGCCAGTCTTGGTTTTTTGATATATATCTTTATCTAGTCATATAATACAGAGATAGATATCAAGGCCTTAAGAGTATTGTACTAACCTCTTTGAAGCAGAAAGATCTAGGAAAGATGAGGATGGAAACACTCCAGCAATAATCTAGGAACCAAAGAAGCTGCCCCTGGGGTTTTATATCTATATCAATACTTTCTTCCTAAGAAAAGTTGCCAAAACTTATTGCCTTAAAATATCAAACTACAGACTGAGTCAGTAACTTATTTTGAGAATGGATCCCACAATCTCTGCAAAAAATAATGATCTAGGAAAAAAAGGACGTTAAAGCTAGATGTTGTGGAGTTTCTAGTAGACTGCAATTTTCTCTTAGATGCGTTGAGCAACTGTGTTATTTGGAACGTTGTTTTATAAATATTGTTTTATAAACATTATCACTAATGAGCAAAGCTGTGTTTTGCAGCAGATTGTCCTCTGTCAATGCATTACACATAAAAGCATCCTACATGGAGTCTCTGGTAAGTACAAATTTTACAGCTATGAAGAATTTGCCTTCTCTTGATCCAGCAAGACTAAGGAATTCACACAGAAAACCATTGACAGCTACAAATTAATATGCCATAGTTAATAGTTTCTTGCAGTAATTTTACACATAATCTGTAACCATATATTTATTTGCCCTGTGCTTGACATTTAAAATGCAATTCAAGCTCTTCAGAAGAACAAAGGAGATTCTAGTAAGCCACTGCTAAGCCACACAATAAAAGTGAATTACAAGTAATGTTATCTGTGACAGAGCTGCCACATAAGAAACAGGGTGGTGTTTATTATTGCTAATAGTTCCAACAATGTGTTCTATTGATGGGGCAATATTCTGTTGCAAATGTGAAATCTTCAGTATCAATAGAGTAGTCAAAGACTTTCTTATCTGACAGTTTCCTAGTCTAACAGTATAAAACTTTGATTGGTATCAGTATAGTACAGCAAACAGCAAAATAGTTGATTTTACAAGATTTCCTAATCAACTTTCAACTTTTTAATTTGTAACCCTTAGCAGATCTCTCTCAGGAGCTGAAATTGGAGCATTTTATAAATATAGTAGCAGAGTATCTAGCACAATAAAAAAATAAATGCAAAATGCCAAAAATACTAGAACAAGAACAACTTTTGCTATACTAATTGTTATTTAGTAATGATGAAATCTAGGCCTTTGAACAACACACTGACTCTACTCGTTCCTAGACTAAACCAAGTTCTGCCATGCTTTGTTAAAATGTAGAACTAAAGAGCTTGCCAAGAAATATACACAATGGTATCAGTGAAAGAACTGCTTGCCACAAAAACTGATGATGCCATCCTAGTGCACATCACAGCACTCTCCTGTTTCTACCAAAAATTGAGTAATTTTGCTGCTTCGTTTTTATCATTGTGTAAAAGCAGAGCAAATACATAGCCAGAGCTTTGAAAATCGAAAAGAAATTATCCCAGATGTGGAGGTTTCTTACACTAAAAGCTGCTGGAATGGGGAAAAAGGAGTAATAGAGTTGTAAGGAGAAGACCGAAAGAAAAAGTTCAAGAGGCACAGACTTGTCTACACACCTTAGGGGCAGGAATGCTGAGGGAGTTTGGTGTACCGTTCTAGGGGAGACACGAAACAAAGGATGGAGAGGCATGGATGTGCTGCGGTCATACCTATTTGAAATCAGTGCAAATGTGAAACAAAGGGTGGAGCAACACAGTAGTGTTGCAGTTATGCTGTATCAAAACTAGTACAGCTAACAGGAACTAAGCCAAAGGAATGATCCAGATGGTAATTGAACTTTGCTTCATTAACTGGAAAAGACACATTACTTTTCACACCTCTACAGATGTTATTGACTAAAGGCACTCAAACTTCATTTTAACATGACATGATATCAACTGTAGCTTGACCTTTTCCCCTCCCTCAAGTGAGGAGTGAGCTCAGAGAACACTCTGTCATAGCTTCTGGGATCTGACAACGGACTGAGCCTGTCTTCTTACCCACACGGGGGCTAAATGATTATCTCGAGCTAGCTTTCATTGGTGATTAGAGCTTGCCTGTATATTGCTTCAAAGTCATTTTTGCAGTCAGTTACTATCAACAGCAATCTCTGAGCCTTAACCTGTCACAGTCTTCTATTATCAGTGTGTTTGTAAATAAAGTGTGTTATTCTGTAAATTGTTTAGTATGAGTCCTTCAAGGGTGCTACAGCAGGCCTTAGAGAATAACACAATTTTGACAAAACTGATATAACATAAAGTGAATAACAAAACTGGCAAAATGTAGGAGCAGCTGGACAGACAACACTGGCCGCCTGGATGATAAAAGAAGAAGAAAATACTAAAGCAAAAATATTGTGGTCCTGAGCCAGCCAGAGCTAAGATTAGCGTGTGTAAAGAATCACAAGGTCAAGCTGGAAAGCCTCTAGAGGCATGATTGTTCTTTGTGGCTGAAAGCAGTCATGTGGTGTGTGGCATGTGTGGGGAGAAGAACATCTGGCTTGGCTTGATAGCTCAGACCCAGAGGCTGTATCAATATGTGGGGGAATAAAGTTACAGGAGAGTTCTGCCTAGACTAGGTCTGTCTGCCTGTGAATTCATTCACCACAAATGGTGCTGCGTGAGGCTTTTTTCCACAGCGAAACGAACTAAAAGTGGGGACAGTGTTGTCATGTGACAAAGAATAGGTTAGTTGAACTAGACCTCGATACGGTGGGCTGTTCAAGGGGGACCCCACAACGGGGTGCTGTCAGGCTGGTCAGGTGCAAGGGTCTCATTTTCCCTAGGGGCGTTAATAGATTGAGCAAATATAAAGGGTTCAAGGTAACCCTTCCTTTCATGTGACAAGACTCAACAACAGAATGGAGGAGAAATGAGCATCTGTCACACGGGGCAATATTTAAGCAGAGTAAATGGTCATAGTGTGTTATTACCTTTCACTAAGAGAGCAAGATGTGTGTCTGTTGAAGGAACAAAATATATGTATGTTACTCTTCCTTTACTCTATAAAACACTGCTTTTCTGTGCCTGACAAATGGCAAAAATATAAACTAGGTACCACTGATCTTGCAGTTAGGAACTCTGCTAATTTAAGGGAATTTTTTAGAATTAGCTTTAACCATTTATTTCTCTAGATAAGCATTCCAAATTAGAGCCAAAATCTCCACTCATAGGGTCTATCCTTCTATCAAAAAAAAAAAAAAAATTACTAGATTTCTTCTTTTTTTAATAAAATAAAATAAAAATAAAATAAAATAGTCTATGAGTTTATATTGGTTTGAATGTACCATAGTGTTATCAAGGTTAATAATTCTTTAAAAAGGTTTTTATTTTAGCATTCTCTCTAATTCACATGGCGTGGTATAAAACCAACTAAAATCTATGTCCAAAGCTTAGGGGAGTTGCACTGCATATATCCTTATCCTACCTCATATAAAAATAGAACTGTAAATAAGCTGAATACAATCTATAGGCGGATGAACATTTGAAGCTCGTGTACTTGAAAGAGATCAACAGTTGGAAAACAGGACTGTGTCACTTACTGGGTCATCAAATGGTAACCTTTCAAATGAAATGCAAATAAATTGTTATTTCAAATGCATTTTTATACAGATGAAGCAGAGACTAAAGTTCACAGTGTTAATTGCTCAAATCCTGAAAACAGTTATGAAGCCAAAGTGCATCATATAAATGACAAGGCCTGCAATTTTTCTTTAACAAGACATAATGATTTTACATTTGTATGTTCCTCCACAAATAGAAAACTCGTCCTACATACTAAGTCTGGTATTTTTTGTCTTATGAATCTACAATTAATTGCTTCAAATATTAATATTTCAGTGCAACCTTGTACTACACTCTGTCTTTTTATATTGAACAACTAGCCCACTAATTTTAAAACTGTATATATAATGTACTTATTATAGTATTTAAAATGTTTTTAATAACTTAATGTAGTGAAAATTTATTATCCTCTAATTCTTACCCATTTTGTAAGCTGGCAATTAAAGCATAACCAACTTTTTTGTACATGACCCGTTCGAAAACTCAGGAGTGATGAAAAGTTAACCCTCTTATTGCTAAAAGAGGGTAGAAACAAAAAACATGGACAATAACCAAATGCAGAAATAAACCTAAACAACATTCTAAGTTTTTAAATTAAGAGGTTACGTGAAAACACAAGCATAAGGTATAACTGAGACACTCTGCTTACAACTACAAAAGAAGTAGTTGAAATATTTAAAAAATTCTGGACCACATATCTGGTAGGACTAATTTTTGACCCACCACGATGTTCTGGTCAGCGATTCTTTGTATTTCAGTAGCCTTTGTATATGTTTATCAACAAACAGAATTCTATAATTTATGAAAGAAAAATTTTTATATAGAAAAATTATACAGTCTCATTACAAACCCAATAAGAATTCTTTGTAGAATCCTTGTACATAACTCTTCTTTTTTTCACCATTGATATTTCCACACCGCATTAGGAATAGACCAAGGCTGTCTCCAAGTCTAAGCAACTTACCACTGTAGAGCTGGTTGTTGAAGTACTTCTGAAACCATGAGGCAAGCTCCTGGGAAAAATGTGCAAGTGAGAGATTATCAAAAGCAAAACATTTTAACATAGCAGGATCACAAAAGTAAAATACATTCTTTCCAGAGCAAACATCCATAGTGAAAGTTGTTGCTCTAAGTTATAATTACAGGAACTAGGAAAATCAGAAAATCAGAAGCTAAATTAGTTATTGACACTATTTCTGTGGAAATAGGACAATACAAACTGCTTATTTCCAGCTGATGTTTAATTTCAGGCAACTTCACTAATACGGAATGATCATGAACATTTTTTCTTTGCGAGGTGAAAATTAGGACTCTTGCCATCTTTGCATTTTATTCTCCCATCTGTAATTCTGTGTTTCCCAAATACATATTGTATATTTCTAATCATAAAAAAAATCAACTTATTGCTGTACCAGTGGACATGAGTATGCTTAAACCCATGTAAATGACACTGCTGTTTCCATGGTAACCACTGTATTTCAGATGGAAAACAGCAAAGGAAAACTGGAAAAGAGTAAACTAAAAAATAGAGTACACCAACTTTCTACTGTTATGGTATATTTCTGCCAAATGTTCCTTGTTCAGCATAAAGCTGCTCTCCTCACCTGTTTAATAACCTTGTGAAAAAACTTATTCTAGAGTAGAAAGCTGCTGCAATATGGTCCTGCCTGCTTTCAAAAGCCGTGGCTTGACCAAAGTTACTGTCTAGTGCTAGTTAGTGTCTTCATGGCTCCATTTCCGTATTTTGCAATAAGAAGGAAACCACTACTCTTTTGCAAATTACTTCATAGTAGACTAGTTTGCCTGGTGTCTTGGTTTAAAGACAAATATGAGGGTGGGAATTCCTAACCAAATGAGTCCCGTTCCCCTTTTTATGCCCTATCAGTATAGGACTGACATTTTACCTATTGATTTCAGAGGCTTGTGACGACGGCAAGATAATTTAAAGGTAGTTAAGACAGTGCAAGGAGAAATGAAAAAAAAAAACTCAGAGAAAGAAATGAGAAAAGGGAAAGGGAAATTGTTTTAATTCACAGAGAATTACTTTGAGAAAAACTTTTATAATCTTATATTGGGAATAGATTCCATGCCTAATTTTTAATCCGGAGAACTTTTACGTAAATTAGTGAAGACAATGTTCTGTACAGCTCCTCTGTAACGTCTGTATTGCTAGCTCCCTTTCTAGACCTCATTTTACATATATAAAATTTAATCAGTCATGTCAACTTTTTTTAGCTAAAGTAAACACTGGAAGTGTTTCCAGTACAACTATTAGAGTAAAAACAACTGGATTTATTCTACATTTCAAGAACCTAGGACAAAACAGCACAGCAGATTTGCATATTCTTTATTGCCTTTTAGTGATATCCATTCAAAAGGAAAAGGAAACTCTTTTACTGAGTTGAAAATGAATGCAAATTACAATGCAAATTTAAAGGAAAGGATAAAAATTAGAAATGGTTAGAATTGATACACAATGTTATTTACCCTCCTGAATCTTCCCGCTAGGCTTCCATGAAGATGTGATTGACACAAATAATGCTACCACTACATTCTCTTTACTATCAATTTATCCTTTCTCTTACCTACAAAATGAAGTTAGTTGAAAACTGTAATTCTATAAATGACACAAAAAGCACAACAGGATGTGCTTACTAATAATAAATACTAACGTTTAAGGACACATATTCTTAGTTTGCTTGTCCTGTGTGGTGAACACACCCATGGATGTCGAGGTGCTTAGGCAGCATCCTGCAGAGATCCTGGTCTGGCCATACACCATTGAACTTCCTTATCTAGTAGGCCATTTTCATTAAATACCTTCAATAATGAATGATCACAAAAGGATGACTAATTTAAGACTATTCTGCTTTCTTCTATGTGATAAAATACATATGCAGGGACATCTATATGGTTTCATATATGCTGTTCAGAGACTGTTAACATCATACACAGTATATACAAGGATAGCAATCTCCTGACACATATTTTTTTTAGTGGCAACTCTTTCAAGAATGATCAAAAATGGCTTAACAAATCACCTTTCTGCAGTTTTTACAGCACATTAACCACATTTTGAAGTAGATACCTGAAGTCCAGAATTCCGAATGATTGCTAGAGGGCTTCACTGAAATAAAATGGTGTTAAATGCAATCATTAGAGCTTGCAAAAAACTAGCAAAGAATGAGCACTTGTGCTGTTCATCAAATGTCAGTCCGCTATCAAGTGATAATGAGCATGGAACTAGTAAGATATTTTTATTTGATCTGTCTAGGAATAAATGAAGTGATGAAATACTGTGCATTAAAGATAATTTTCTAAAATAGAGGAAAGAATCTGTTAGGAAATGGATATCAAGTGAAATATAAGATATCAAGAGATACTTCTCTTTTCCATATCCAGTCAGTTTTATAAAAATGTTCTGGAAAATTCTGATACATGCATATTTCTTTGGCCATAAGATTCTCATGACTTATGTCAATATCACTAAAATCAAGATTTGGCCTCTTTCACAGGTATTTTTGAAAAGCCTATTCACTGCTGCATCTAAATGTCAGAGTATCAGAATTAAGAGACACAATAGTAAATCTTAAATAGGTTTCCTATCAAAGTTCAACTCTTCTATTAGTGGGTTTATTTGTTAATATTCTCTTTTACAGAACCATCCATCAAATAAAGTTGTTTTTTTGAAAAATACAGATTTATAAAATTTAGCTTGCCATACAGAAAGAGAAAACGTGAATTATTTTCTCAAGTTCTTTCTAAGTGTATAATTAAACTGGTCGTTGATGTGATGGTTTAATATCTTTAATATCAATAATGGAAACCTACTTCATAGAATAAGATTGGAAATGAAAGACTGACAGTTCACAATGAAATGTTACTGCTAATTAACTTTCAGTGCTTCAGCAGTTGGGTAATTCATGCAAACTCTTAAAAAAAATAGTCAGATTACCCTAATTATTAGCCTCACCTTTATTCCATTCTATAACCTGACTTTCACATACTCCCATTTGATCACATAGGTCATGACAGCTACTGAAAAACTAGAGAGGAACATATTTTGCCAGTTTGTGCTCTAAAAGATTTTAAAAGATTCAAAGAGAGACACCATGCTTTAGCAAAATAAACATTTCACTGAATAAACATCAAACATAAAAATGCAACCCAAAAAGTCTGTTCCACATCATATACATAATATACAGAAGTTTATATATCAACTTTTTATGTGTTCTCTGGTTTAAATTAAAAGTTCTTGAAGTATACCAGGTTATGGAAAAAAAACACATTCAGAATGTTGACTGCAACTGAGCTCCAGCTGCTAAAACTTGATGGTTTTTTTTTTTGTAAGGGCCATGTGACTGCAGAGTGAAGTCATTAGATGAGGGTTTCTTAAAGACAGTTCCCATCTTTTCTGATATTTCTGTTAGGCTTGACTTCTAAATGTATATACACTGTATAATTTACTCACCATTACTAGTAACTTAAACTTCCCTGTTTGTTTCTTCTCTGCATTACACATCAGCATACCAATCCCAATTTTTTTGCGCTTTCCTGTAATGGCATAAATATGCAATTAACAAATGAGTCCTTCTCTCGTCCCTCTACCCCACTTTCCTCTTCCCTGCTGGCCTGATAATCTGAATAATAGCACAAAGTAATAAATCAGATACATTATTGGAGTGCCCCTGACAGTCTTGACAGCATTATTCTGAAAACCTAGTGTTATTTACAGGAACACAGTAGGGACATGGTCCAGTTTGCAAGGAATCAGCGGAAATCTTTTTACTCTAATTTATCAGCTATAATAGCAGCTGAAAGAATTTACTTTGCTTCTAAAAGATTTCCCAAGTGACAGTAAATTCTGAATCAAATTAAAATAATTGTGTAATTGCTTTCTAACACCATAGCTTTTGTCTTTGGTAGATTTTCTTCACTGGGCTCTTGTCTTTTGTCTGAGCTTTCTAAAACTTGAAGCGTGAAGTTTGTTGACTGCTTGGTATTTTTTTCTAATTAGAAAAATTATATATACATTTTTTTCTAATTAAAAAATGCATATACACACTGTTGAAAAATGCATGTGCAGCTTCGCTGCAATGTCAAATACTTCAGAGAGAAATACTAAGTACAACTTTAGTCTTATATTCTTCTAACATAATTTAGAATTTATGTGCAATTGGAAATTAAGATGTAGTGGTATTTAAGACCATTATAACTGAATTTAGCTGATTGTATAATCAACTTCTGAAAGAGTTTTCACCTCCATTGTTATTTGAATAAGTTAACACTACATAGAACTCAGAAATTCCTGCACTCATCACTATTACTGTCTACATAGAGTACATTGCTGAGCTATTCATCTGAAAAAGGGTATGCAAATATGTTCATTTTTTCCTTACTGTATTTCAGCTATAATTATATGATCCACTAGCTTTTACCACTAGTCTGTTTTGTGCAATGGTCTGGAACAAATACTGAAATAAAGGATCATCATCTATTTTCTGTGCTAGGAACTGCTTTTCTATTGGTAACATAGTTAACTACACAAATGTCAGAATTCAATGCCATCACAATATTTCAGTCAGAATAATGACGAGTTCTTTAAGAAGCTGAGTGGTTGGTAGTTTTTTTAGCATACCCATGTGCAAAATGAGTAAATAGAAAAATGTGCTAGGCAATGTTTAAAATAATAGAAATGTAGACAGAAACAAATATTGATGTAAATGTAAAATTGCAGATTTATATCTGATCAGGGAGGAAAGGTTGAAGCATACCACTAGTTAATGGCAGTTAGCATACAATTTGGTAATGGCTTTAGTGGACATTTATGCCAAATATTAGTTAATCTGTACCATAACTATCATAATAAAATGTGTTTAACTTTATAGTGAGATATTACGAATCTTCACTCATTTATGTTGTTATGCCGATTTATTTCATGACAGTAACTGTAGACTGTCATAACCCCCAAGACGTACCTGGACTAAGTGGTAGAAAGCAGCTTGCTAAACATCTGAGACCTGGTTCTACATATTCATTAATAGTAGTGGAGGAAGCCTTAGGACCCAAAAGTCCATTGGAAAGGTAGAGAAACCTGGGAATGGAAGATTTCTAGAAAGTATCAATATTCAGTGTGTGTAACCTAACAGCTAAGGTGAATAATAAGTAATCGTGCATCTTTGATAGCCTCACTCACATTGACCTCTCAGGGAAAATCAGGAACACCAGAGCAGAGTTTGAGCAATAAGAGGAATCTGGTGAAAGTGCAGAAAACTTCCATTCTCACAGAACAACAAATATTATTTAAAACCAAATTCAACTACTCCTCTACAACTCATATTTTATCAAAACATTTCTTCCTTTTTGGTTTTTCTTTGCTTACTGGTTGCTTTACTATTACTGTTATAGGTTGAAAACACAAGTCTTTGTTCCAGAGAGATGAAATATGATGAAATACGCAACAAAAAATGTCAGGATAATATAGTCTATAACAGATCTACGAAACACTTTTCAGAGATGGTTTGTATCACAGATATATTGCTTTCATAAAATTCTTGTATGTATTTTTATCTGAAAACTGATACAGAAATGAAATGTGAAGACAGACATATAATTACTGCATTTATAATAGAAAATTGGTATCTAGTGTTCAGAATATCCATGGTAATGATTTTTCACTAAGAATCTCCCTATGTCTAGACTAAAATAATCCATCATGATTACAGATTATTTCCAGAACACTCATGGCTTGAAACTGCTGCTCTCTGGTTATGAGATTTACCAAGTTTTCCATGGCAATTGAGAGATTAAGCCTTCTGAGAATCCTACTTCACTTATTTTAGCAAACAAGTAATTTATACTCATTAACAGGGAGTCACTATAACATAGGTGTTTGTAACAGAGTATGAGTTTGTCATGAATTAATTGCTATGCTGAGTTTCATTTTATGAACACAGTTGAGTGATCAACGAATATTTTCACCCTAGCTAATCAATTTAAAATTGCTCTGCCCACAACACTCTTTGTTTCCCAGATAGTAAATGTGGTTAGGATGTACTTTCAGTTGTAAGCCACAGTTACAAGTTCATAATAGAGCTAAAAAAGTATCAGGTTAAAGGAGTTCATTGATCAAGGATAAACAGGAGAAACGAACATCGGCAAGAGAAAATCAGAGCTGGCTAGATGGTCTGTGTTGGTAAATTATAGGCATTATAAAAATATTAACTTGGAACTCAGTTATTTTCTATTGCTAAGTTTAATCCTATATTACATGACTGTGGGTGTCTCCCAAGAAGGTATGGTGGATGTAAAATAAAAACTGTCCACTCATTAATACTTACGTAACCACTGTCCTGCATATCAATGAGAATGTAAAAGAGAAGCCAACTGCACACTTGCTGTCTGTAACTAACATAGCATGGCTGGCTAGCCAAATGTAGTATTTCTGTTTTCTATGGATAACAAAAAAACCTGCTTCAAGTGTTAATATTACTCATGCTAAAACCTATGACTATTTGTCCAATTTTTCAAACATAGTTCTGTCTACACCTCCAGCAGCTGAATACAATTACATAAGTAAGAATGTGGCATAAATTTTCTTCATATCATACCTCTAGGAAAAAAACCCCAACTTTTCATTTGCAAGTTCTCTTGATTCAATTAAAAAATAGCAATGTGTAGCAGTCACATTTAAGGTTTTACACAAAAAAGCAAATATCCTTTTAACAAATTCTGCATATCTTAGCTTCAAAAGTATGGATAAGCACATATTTAACAGTATTTAAATTCTTACCTGAGCTAAAAATAAAAGAGAAGAACAGTGAGAAATACCTTTGTAAAGCTGTTCCTGTGATCCTTCATATCCTACATATGGAAACAGTATTCAAAACTATCTGAAAGGAACAGAGAGAAAAATAAGAAAACAGATTGCTTAAAAAGAAAATACAACTAGGCAAAATGATGATGGTTCACATATTATAATATAAGCTAACAGCAAAATAAGTTTCCTTTCACCGTCCCGGGACAGAAGACATTTGTTTCTTTCCTGACAGAATAAGTCAAACTAATCTTCAATGTACAACTGAGAAATGGCCCCTTCTAATTAATCGCACACAAGAGCCAGACTGAAGATCAGTTGTGAAGATGCAGTGGTCAAGTGAGATTATCTGGGAAAAGTTTTTTCTCTACGGTATATAGTGCTGGTTTTGTCTACATGAGTTCAAAGAAGTTATATTTCCTTGGAAAGAATTGTTCTAGGTGGCTTAATGTAAAGATTTTATGTTGTAAGACAATACATTAATGGGAATATTTGCAATCATATTGTCAATGTCCTTTAATTAGCATTAATGGGGAATTGTCATTTGACAAATATTTCAACTTTTCTGTCAAAATTATGACAACTACAGCTGGATTTGTTAGGAGAGAAGACATATTTCCAAAACAGTCACGGCAGTTATCTTTCTATATGCAGAACTGACACAAAGAGACAGAGGATTCATCATCCTAAAGCATCATTTGGTGGCCAGCTTTCTGCAACAGGGTCTCTAAAGCCAAGCAGAAGAGAATAACTGTTTCACTACATCAGCTGAGTAGGCAGCATTGTTATGACATGGAAATGAGAAATTAGCCTGATCCCTGTAATGATTAATGTCGGTATACGGACTGCTAAGCTATTTCATTATACCCCTATGGTTTTCATTTAGTGTACATCTGGACTGGAGGGTGGGGAAGTGATCCAAAGAAAACAGGAAAAAAGTGATGATTCTTCTTCTCTTTTTTCTCTTTGAGTTTTGTTTGTGTTTTCTGGGATAGAGAGAGGAAGAGAAGAGATAATGAAGAATTTTTATTTCCTTTCTCTGATGCAGAATGAGACACTTTCTAGATCCAATTTTCCCAGACAGCAATTTCTACTATTGGAAAGTTATTAACAGCAGAAATGTTAGCCAGAAGGTAAGGAGATTGGGGTATATATTTTTCTGCTTATTCAAGGCTGACAGACAGTCTTTTGAAAATATTATCTGTTATCATCAACTTTAGAGCATATTGTTATCAGCTTCAGAGCAAGCATGAAGTATATGTATTTACCCCTCAGCATCTGCACTGCTGAGTTCACTTCAGTGCAGCAGAAAATTCAGTTTTCAGGACATTTGAAGAAATATTCCAAAATGCCTGAAGTATTACAAATCAAAAAATTGGTGCAGAAAATATCCACTCTGGCATGTTAGTCACTTTTGATCACTACCCACAGGCAAATGCTAATGAACAAAACTGTCAGATTTACTGCCGTCTGCTCACATACTCTAAAGGACAGTCCTCTTTATGATACACAGGAGACACCTACATTTGCAAATGCTGAAATTGGACAATTCAACTTGGTTGCTGAGATGGAACCTACCTGTATTTTTATGTGCTTAGAAGAGAATGAGTCCTACCTTTTCCACACAGCAATGATAGAAAGAAAGGAAGCTACAATATATTATTTTCTGTTCATCCTTAGATTAACTAATGCAACAAAGACTTTGTGTTGTACATTCTTTCTCATCCCACCCACTGTAGTCTACTGACATTTATAGTCTCTGCCAAAGTCTTCGTACAGACATCAAGGATCAGTGACAGTCTTTGTCTTGACATCAAAAGGAAAAATAAATTCTCTGAGGAAGGGAATACTCATATTTAATTTGATGAAAATCACAAATTCTTGTTGTTGCTCTAAGAGAAACTGTAACTGGTAACAGGCAGCATCAAAAACCAAGGACATAACTCTAGGTTCAGACAGATAAAAATTATAAGTGACTAAAAATACACTAACATAAAACTGGTCTGAGTATATACATTGTGTTACAATGCTATTGCTATTTTGCTACCATTTGTGTTCTTGCACTGATCTTGTTCTTTGCTCTGTGGCAACCAGTTTTTGCTGCAACCACTAAATTCTTTCTGGAGATGAACAGTGGTTATAGCCATAAAAATGCCAGTTAATGATTTCTTTCTCCTACCTCTTAAATTTTAAGGAAATTCTTTTAGAGGGAAAAGCATGCTCAAATGCATCTTTTACCTTTCCCTCCCTTCCATACTAACCTGCAGAAATGGATACTCTCACGTGTGATACAACTCCTCTCTGAGGGCTTGCAGGCCATACCCAGTTGCCAGACTTTGAAGATGGCAGAAAAATCAGCATCAAGCCCTGTTGAACAGATTAAAACATTTAATTCCTTGCCCCAGAGCCCAGTTTCATCTATGTGGTGCTTCTACATCCAAATACAATCATTATGCTGGCTCATCACAAAAGAGTTCCTAAATGCAATAAAAACTGTAAGTGACCTAAATTTACTACGCAACCTAAAATATAAATTCAGATTGGCATTTCAAAGCTCAGGGTTCAAATTAGTTGGAGAAAAAGAAAGTATTACTTCCCATTCCCAAATTGTTTCAGAACATTGTCCTAGAACAATATTAGTTTTTAAATAAATTTAATCTTGTAGCTAGAAAAAAAACCTTGAAAGTCTTTACATATATTTAAAATTCCAGGTAAACGGTTCTTTTCTAAAAGGTGGAGAGTGTAGAAACAGAAAACTTGTAACATACTCTAGGGCCTTCCTAGTTTGAAACATGGATACAGGAGAGATTTTGGCTAAAGTAATGTTCTGTATACTCTTTACTAATGCGAACAAAGAATTGGAGAACGTCCTAGGACCTGAAACACCATGGTAAAAAATAGATAGATAGATGGATAGATAGATAGATAATAAACTGAAACACTGCTGATTGTGAAACAGATTCACTCTGCTGAGATATGATATAATGTTCAATATATCACAGAAAAGGCTTTCAGGAGACCAACAGTGGCAGACCACACCTTGCATATTGTACCACTCACCATAAGGGAGTACCTCAAAATTAGATTAACATAAGTTGATGAGAGATGTAGCAAAATGCAATGACACGTAGTTAATGGGAGTTGGACTTCAATGATCCTTGTAGGTTTCTTCAAACTTAGGATAGTCTATGATTCCTTTGGGCATAGAACAGTTCTCCCTGAATACAAGGGACATAAGGAACTGAAGTTTATAACCAGAGATGAATGTTTCTAAAAGTATGAAAGCATAAGTTCTGAATACCTTTTGGGTTTCTAAATAAATTATTAGGATACATGAAATATGTGTAAAGTGATGTCCTTCTTTCAGCTGGGATAGAGTTCATTTTCTTCCTAGTAGCTGGTACAGTGCTGTTTTGAATTTAGGGTGAGAATAATGTTGCATAAAGCATTGATGGTTTAGTGGTTGTTAAGCAGTGTTTATACTAAGACAAGGACTCTTCAGCTTATATCGTCCCACCTGCAAGGAGGCTGGGGAACATAAAAGGTTGTGAGGGAACACAGCCAGAACAGCTGACCCCAGCTGACCAAAGAGTTATTCCATATCGTGTGACAGCATGCTCACATTTAAACTAGGGTGAAAGCTGGCCCAGACGGATTTAGCTAGACATCGGTCAGTGAGTGATGTGCATAACTTGCTTTGTACATTCTAATTCTTTTATCATTATTTTCCCTTCCTTTTCTGCCCTATTAAACTGTCTTTATCTCAATTCACCTTTTTTTTTGTTTTTTTTCCAATTGCCTTCTCCATCCCGTGCTGAGGGGGAGAGAGTAAATAGCTGTGCCCGCCCAATTAAACCACAAGTGAGTTGCACTGCTCAGTGAATAACAGCATCCAGTATTATGACTGATGAATATCTTCTTTTATTACTCCCTTCTGCTAGATGGAGTGCCAGATGTTTTCATAATAGCTAAAGCTATTTCTTCTCTTCAGCATTCCCTGTCCTCAGATTACTAATGGCTCAGTGCTCAAGAGGATGATAGCTTGGGAATCACATCCCAAGAGGCCCAGTCCTCAATGTGACACTCTGCAATGTATTCTCATACCAAACACAAGGTTCTGGAAGATATTTCGAGGAGTAGGTGCCCAACAAATTCTAGCCTAAAGCCACTTGCTTAAATTACAAATTTTCTCTTTCAAAAACATATTTAAACCATATTTTAGTGGGCAAAGCTGATATTTCACAGCATCACTGAAAATGAAGCTATACCCATCTAATACCCTAAACATGGCAATCAAGACGTAACTTTTTAATCAGTACTAATTACTGTGCAAAACCTACTTTAGGGATTACCAGAATGGAGATGAACTAAACAAGAATGAAACAGAAGAGGAAGCCTGACAAGCCTGTAGGAGACAAAGTATTTCTTCTCTCTGTTTGCATAAACACTAATTCTGAACTTTCTGGTATCTCCAGGTCTATTATTCAAGAACATTCATGTACATACTCAAATGTTCCTTTATCAATGTTTAACTCTTAGTTTCTACTTTCTTAATATCCCAGGTTAGAGAGGTCTAGTAATTTCTGCTTAATGACACAGGAGCACCTACAAAATAAATCAGCATTGCACCTTGACGGTTGAATGTGGTTGGTTGAATTTTGGGTTCAGTGCTCCATTATCACTATTATCAGTGATACTCAGGTTGCAGTGACTACCCAGAACATCATCAGCTTCTGAAGAAACTGTCACTAGTAAACCATAGAAGACACTCATTTGAAGAGCTGCTCATGGTTTCTGTTTTCCTGAACACTTTGCATGTTCTGAGGCAAAACTAAACTCAACTCTGCACCGGAACTTGAGAAGTATAAGCCACTTGCTTCCCTACCAAAATGTATTACTATTTTAAAATGAAGGGAGAGGAAGGAAATCTGAATCCTATGTAACGACTGACTTTTTATTATTTAATGAAGATTATGGATTATTTAATGAAGAATATGTTCTCATAAGTCTGCTGGCACCTCTTTCTCAGGAAATTACTTTGAATGATTTACCTAAATACAGATTAAGAGTTTTTTTCTTAAAATATTTAGTAATCATAGCACAGTGCATACAAGCAGGTCACAATCAGAAACGTCCAGAAGACTCTTCAATTGCTATTTAGTAGTGCTTTCAAAAAAAGATTGAATTCTCCTTAGCTTACACATGTATAAGTTCAGAAAATTCATTGATCACCCCAATATAATTTTACAATATTACTGTTCAATGCCCATTTCTTAACAGTATAGATATTTCTGAATATAAATAGCTGATTGCAGCTCATTTTATAATAATAGAAATTGGGACATTGATGTTTGAATCACTATACATAAAAATAGTCCAGAATTTAGTTATTTGGAAAAGAATCAAATTCTTTGTTTGCTTTACCTTGAAAGTATGTCTGTAAATGTCTCTAAATAATTCTAGGTGGGGATAGAGTCTTGGAGTTTTATAAAAAAGCAGTTTTTCTCATGGAAGGATTGCTCAATTAATTAAGTTTCATAATATTTCCATTAGCTGGATGTTGCATGTTTTCTTATCTCTGTGCTAGGGATGAGTAATTTCAAGCACAGACAAACAACTCACTGAATTTCACACAGCAAATTGCAAGTACTGGCAGAATCTGAGATCACAGAATCTGAGGGAATTTTAGCTTCTAGCACTTACTTGACCTCCTTGTCCCTTTCAAGTACATTTACCTGTAAAATGTCAGTTTGAGGCAAAGAAAGTTAAAAGGGCTTATAATGGATTTCCAAGCGTCCTAAGTGTCCTATATAGAAAGCCTTCTTTCACTCATTAAAGTACAGCTATATACTTGGACTCCTTTCAATAACACATTTCTCCCATATATCCCATAAGTGGAAGTTGTACCTAAACCACAACACCTCTTCTAAGATGTATGTGAGTCGAAAACCTTGTAAAACATCAGATGTCTGAAGGGTTCTACCTGGCTTTAAAAACAGCAAAGCAGACACTTTAAAAATAGGTTTTCACTGGAAGATGATTGAAAAGGAAACATGAGGAGTGGGACACTTTTATTACCTTTGTCTAAAATAAAATAAATATCCCCTAAGTTTAATCATCCTTACAGTTTCATTAGAAAATGCTAGTAATAAAATATAACTAATAAAAAAATAGTGGGATGGCATAAAGTAGACAAGGCTTATGCTAAATATCTCATACTAATATTGAAACTTTTACTTAATATATAAACTCCCCATAATTTCTAGTGTATAAATTATTCCCACTTGTCTCTAGCTATTGTCTACGACTTGGCTATTGAATATTCCATCTCTACACTTGAATACTTCTAGATTTCCTCAGCCAAAATCAGCTCGCTTAGACTTCACAATATAAATAAGCATCTTATACTAACCCAGATTATTTTCCCTCAAATGTTTGAGGAAATGCTTATAAACACTCCTTTTCATATCAGTATGAGGAGACAGGCAGACAGGCAGAAGGGACCAAGATTCCACCTACTACCTAAAATAAATGGATTTGCCACACTGCAAATAGTGTCATCATATGGGAGCTAGCCTACCAATCTCTATTATCAGGAGACAACACTATCTTAGTCCCATAAGTGAGAATTCTCACTGTTTCACTGAGTTATGTATTTGATTTTAAAAATTTTGATAAGAATGCTTAAAAATTCGGAACCAGCTCTAGAAAATGGAATAATGGAATTCAAAGGCAGTAAAAGGCAAAAGCAGAAGAAATAATAGCTTGTATTACATCATGTCTTTCTTAGTTTCTGTAGGTCGTTAAATATATCTAACTGGAGATACACTGGAAAATAAAACACACAGCAGAAGGCAGTTTCCCTCAAAGTCTGAACATTTAAAAAAAATTTAAAACAACATATTTGATGACACAGAAACACTGAATACTTTAACATCCATTCATGACATTAACTTAATTTAAAAAAAAATATCATTAATTGTTAGTGTGCTGGCACTGCACAAGTATGGCAGGCAGAAGACTATGTAGAAAAATTTCTTAGTGGACCTTAGAGGCAGGCTATTCTCTCTGTAAGTAGGCGTATTTTCCTGCTGAAGTTCCCAGAACAGTAATATTTGCTGCAAAACTAATCTGTGTAGTAAACTTGTACTGTTTTCATTAGCTGTGAAGGGCAAAGTATACTCATACAATAGTCTAGCTGTAGCCAGGCATGTGGTGACATGTATGCTCTGAACCTGTACCACAGTTCGTTTTCTTAATTACCTATAAAACTAATAAAAGGAACTAGTAAAAATACTGTGATCTCTTCTGATTTTTTTTCCAATGTACCAACTTTATTGAAATGTACTTTGGGCAGGGTCTCAGGCAGTTAACCCTCAGTCAGTTTGTTCCCATTCAGATACTGTCTTACTCTCCCAGTAAATTCAGCCAATGTCATCCTTAATAATCATCATAGTGATTTCACAGTCATGTTAAACAGGGAAAGATGTGACAGTTGTCCAGAAACAATTTCAAGGACAGTATTTCTTAACCTTAGTCCAAAGTCTACTTGATCTTTCTGAAAATATCCAAAGCCCACATCTTGCCATTAATGCCAACCAAAAATGTGGTCATAATGATTTCCAAAATTTTAACTAAATAATGTTTAAGATATATTTGAAATAATTGTTTGCTACTGTTCCTTTTTGCTAGTGTGGGAGAAGATGTGCAATAACTTTTTCACCCACCTTCTGATACCAGGTAGTTCATCAGCACTTCACTGATCTAGGGCATCTTTCTGTCTCTCACTTGGTGACTCTATCTAGACTGCAGAAGCTGCTCACCTGCCAGCAATAACCGTGCCATGTTAACAGGAGCTGTAGCTCATCAGGACAGGATCTAAAGAGCAACTGAGGTGGTGCTAATGATCATTTCAGCTATGCACCTTTGGGCTGTGGCTGGTGTTACAGATTGAATGCTTGGTAGCTTTTAGCACACTGGGTTTGCCCTACAAAGACTTCAAGCATATTTTCCTCTGAAATGCGTCAAATTTATGCAGTTAATTACCTTTCCCTAGTTTAACAGCAAACCTTGGCTTATGGGGCTGATAGGAGACAAGCTTTAAGAAAACCCCCTAATCTAAGCACAAATTCTGCAGCAGACAAAATTGTTTCTTCATCATCGTTACAGACAATTAATATAGAAAAAGTAATTCAAGTCAGACTGAAAGCTATGCTGCAGAAAATACTATCCTACCAGATGACTAACAGGTGAGAGGGAAAGCCATAGAAAATACCAACTAAAACAACAATATCAATAAATATAAATAAAATCTTTCATAGAAAATATCACATTTGTGCTGTAGTCTCACATGAATATGTGTTTTCAATGAGAAATCAAACTGTTGTGCAAACTAACATTTTCAACTGAAAAATTGCCTATATTTCAATTAGAAAATTGCCCTAAAATGTTTCCACTACCTGTAGGAACTATAACAAACAAAACCAAAACCCAAAACAAAACAAGCAAATAACAAACCCCCAAACAACAACAAACAACTGAAAAAGCCCCCAGCTTTCTAGATGCCAAAGAAGGGACTCGTGAGTCTGTTTTTCTTAGCCCTGGTCCTGGATTTTATACTACGTAGCCACTTAAGTTCGTATAGCTTCCCCTTGTATTGCAATCAATACATTAGTAAAATATAGATTGTATTATCCTTAATATTCTAGTCTAATTTAAAAGCACTGGTATACTTGAGAGAAAACTCACCAAATCTTAAGCTCCTTATTCACTCTGGCAGTCTGGTAAGAGGTTAGTCATAGTCAAATTAAATAAAAATAAATAACCTGGTATTTTTGCCTAAAGTCATCAAATGTTAGTAGCTTTGTATGCAGGCAGCTTTCAGAACTTCTTTGTGAAACTTGAAGGACAAAGAAAATAAACTGTTCAGGATGATTAGGCAGCAGTCAGATTGTAGCACCGAGCAAAGCTATGTTCCAGGAAGCCCGAAAGTAAATGAAGTGGGAACAGTATTTTCTCTCCTACTACTGCAGTAACGAGGAAGATTGTCTATTAGGTTCAGCATAAGGTGTTTTATGCTTTATTTCTTTCAGGATTGTGTGCAGATCTCTGAGAAGCAATAACTTCTGATTTAAATACTCACCACTCAGTAACCAAGTAACTACTGGAGAAGATACTTCTTGTTAACAACCTGGATATCATATTTCCAGTAAGAAAAGCTGTCAGGACGAGATCCTTCACCATCTAAGCATACTAATAACTGACTAAATGAAAGAGAACAATGTCTCTAAAAAAAGCTAATATATGTAGAGCAAATTAATGTGTCTGAGAAAATGTCTTTGGTTAAAAGCATTTTTAACATAATTCTTTAAAGTATCAGATGTAAGTAAACTACAGAGATTCGTTCTCCCACTTAAATACTGAGGGTATTTTGCTCTTGGGGACTATATGTACATTTTTGGTGTGGTCTCTCTAACTATTTTGGCATCATTCAAAGAGCCTTGTAATGGAACAAATATTTTTTTTCCTTTTCAATATACAGTGAAGGCATATACGTGAGTGATTGCTATGCTTTTCCAAGTAGAAATACTTTTTATTATACAATAAGGCAGTGATACAAAGCAAGGACCTTGAGGAAGAACTCACTCAAATCCATACTTCAGTTAGCATCAATATTAAATAGGGCTTAATGTGCAGCTGTTTCTTTCAGCTTTAATTTAATTTTATTTTGCTTAGAACAGACACTCTACAGTTGTAACCCCAAAATGCCATCTTTAATTATTCTCCATTCATATTTTTTTCCTTGTGGATGCCCAATTTCAACTCAGCACCTTTGCATTTTCAGAGCAGCCACAGCACCCTGCAAATCCCCCTCCTTTTTCTCTGTCTGTTTTGTCCAGTTCCAGAATTCAGGGCAGCTTTGGAATGAGCTGACATGCAAAAGAGTAATTATCTCTTAGTCTGCATGAGGAATTAAGACATCAGTGGAAGACTGGAAATCTAGCATTAGCTTAACCATCGATTTGTGCCCATCCACAAGACCTAGTTGTAGTGCTTGAGGATTATACTATCCATTATGATATCCATTAGTGTTTTAGTTGTGCTGACTGACAGCCAGGTCTTTTATGATTCTGTTGATGTTTGGTATTCACAGATATAGAATGATTACTTTGACATTCTTATTAATTGATTCAACCTTATTTAAAATGTTAGCTTGTAAAAAAAATAAAATAAAGGGAGGAAGAAAAACAGGCAGAAGAAGCATAAAACTCTCGAGTATTGTAAAATCTTACGTGTTATTTGAAGTGACATATGTATGGGGTTGGGTGGAGGGTTTTTTTAAACATTTTGTAATTATTCTATTATTTTCTGAGTGACTGCATGTTTAAACTTCCTTCAAATAATCAAACCCTTTATTTTACTGTTATTAAGTTTTTCTGGCTCATTGTAGCTGTTGACAATTGCCTTCCTTGAGACATCAGCCCCAAGACATCTTATAACAAAATAGTAAGTTATACCACAGATATCAGAAGGAACACTTACTGACCTGAAAACTGAAGCTGTTTAATGATTGATGGGAATGATGCTTAACTATTCTAACAGAAGGAGGGTGCAAATAGCTCTGCTAAAAAAGTGTGCTTCATTTCAACAGCCTCCAACCTTACACAAAAAACACAGTATCATATGTAATTATTTTATTGTCTGAGCAGTTATTAGGATGGTGCATTCAGAGTACTTGTGATAAGCCCCAGTGAAGAGTTAGACACAAGAATCAGTCTTATTTAGGGGCCTCTTTTGTTCAACAAAAGAAATTCCAGCAAGACTTTTTCATACTAAGCCCAGGCTGCTGCAGATTCCTAAGTACCAAACATTAAAAAACAAGGGGAGTTGTCAAATGAGAAGCAAAACTTACTCCTATCCTCCAAAAAATTGTATCTAATTGTTGTCAATGGGGTGAGGATTTTATCCTAGATATTTTACCACTGAGCGGATGGACAAAATGTCTTAGCAGTGAAACTGCACAGACCTTCTCCATAGTCACGTGTATTAACTAAAAATACTTGAAAAAACATAATCTGTTCAGACACGAAACATTTAATTATTCATTCTTTAGCCAGCAATTCTAATTTGCTTGCTAATGCATATAGGTTGGTAATTTTTTCTTTTGTTGAAAAAAAAAACCAAGGAGAAATTTAAGTAGCACACACCTTGTGGTGGTACTCAAGAGAAGAAAGTAGAATTTCACCCATTTCATATGACAGCTGAGGAAGACAATCACAAATAACTTTGAGTTTTCTGTTTTATGTATCAGCTAATATGTACTTAGGGTACTTTGCTGGAGATTTTAAATCCTTATGCATCTTCTTGCAGTCAGAGTTAAACATGTTTAAAAATATATTTTGGGGTTTTTTTCATGGTTTTCTTTTTTTTTTTCCATCCTGATTCTTTTGTGGCTTATTATCCTATTGCTGACTTACTCATATATAAAGCTGCACATTTTGCAGTTTGTTTGATCTCATCTATTAGCATTATCTAAAAATTATCGGGTATTAAAGGAGTTTTGTTCAGATTGTTTCCCTCATTTTAATTTTTGAAATAAGAATACACCATTATGCTGTTTCACTACAAATGTATATATTGGCTTTTTTAGTTGATATTTTATGAGCTTCATAAGAGAAAAAAAAAGTTTCACATTATCTATTTAGCTGCCACATTGATACAGGGAAGCATTAACACATAGCTACAGCACTTGATATATAATAAATTAAAAATAATACAGCATCACTTTTGTTAAATACTTGCCAACAAGACTTTTTTTCCAGGTTTCTGAGTTTTATGCTATACAGTGAAGATATAGGCCATAATAATGAAAATGAAAGTGCTGACTTTGCAGCAGTCACAGAAAGAAGCAATGTTCCAAAGACACCTAAGGCATTTTCACGTATTTCCTTAGCAATTATAGCTAGAAGAAACACAATTATATAAAAGGTTCAATACACACTTGTCAGATAGTCAGCATTCAGCAAATCTGATTCCAAGTAAATCTTGCATCTGCAGTCAAAGCTACATAGTTTCCTACCAGGGAAATTCTTAATCATGTATATGACATATCATAAACACAGTATCAGTTCAGAGCAGTTTCCTGAGAAGACTGAAAAGAACCCATGCATTAATAAATGTATGGCTTTGGTACTGTAGTGTAATCAATAGTGACTGATAAGCCTAGGCCAGGACTTCTAAAAACTTTGTGGTCCAACACTAGGCAGCAGAGACTGTTTTGTTAGTGAGTAAAATGAAGAGCAGAAGAAGCATGGGTCACCTCCTATACAGAGAAAACTTCTCTCCCTATTAATTATGACTTGAATGAGCAGAGTTTCATTCCTTACTACACTACAACTTCTTCAAACTCTTAATCAGCAGAAAATTATTGCCTGAGAACACCGTGAGTTTTTATGTATGCATATAAAACACAAGATGTTGTAGTGATGAAGAACATATAAAATGACTGGGTATATAAATTTGCTGTATGTTCAGAGTGTCCTAAAAGTAAGCAATACTCATATTTTTCAAGACACAGTAAGCTAGCTGTATTTGCTCATTGCTATGTGATTAATGAACAACTTCCAGCTAGATTTTTATCAGATTCTACTGAACTGATGAAATCCAGACAGTTTCAACCTAAATTAACCAAAAGATTAAATGCATCACCGAAGATGACTGATATCACCTAGCAACTGGTTAGCACCCAAGGCCTTGGAAAATACCTTGAAGAGCACACTGAGAAGAAAAAAAGCCCCTAACCTATATTCTAATTCAAAGACTGGGATTTAGGGAGACCTGCTATTCAAAGAGGATCTTTACTATTTTCATGACTTCCTCTCTTTCACAGTGTCTTTTTTTCCCTTTGTAGCAGGATGCTCCGCCTTGAATGCAGTAAAACAACTTGAACAATGCCCTATTTTGCAAAGTTAACAGTAGTGGACTAAGAGGGCATGTCATGCTGCTTTTTGTGTTGAATTATGCCAAAACCAGCCTGACTCATCAACAACAAGGTGGTAATAACATCCTGATAGTCAGGTAAAGGTGTAGCAGATATGATAAAGTATGATTATCTAAAAGAATAGTCAATCACTTCATACTGTAAAAGTCCAGCCCCACTTTCAAACAGCAGGTTCTTCTAACATACCCCTTCTCAACGCATGTGTGGAGATTCCTCCCTTAGGTGGGGATACCCCTCAAGGTTGCTCCTCAAGGCAGAGTGAAAAAGATTTGCCCACTGTTGTTGGTATGGGTGAGTAACATCAATCTCTACCCAACAATTGTTTCTCTTTTTTTGCTAGCTTTAATATAATTGCTTTAATGAAATTTGATCAATTACTTTGATAAAGTGCACTATACTACACTAGAAGTTTTGTCTTCTGTATTGTATTCATACAGTAAATATATCTGATTTTTCATCTTTAATCCTGCAAGACAAAGTTGTACAAAGGGTCAATCACACCTCTATAGTTTCTTGGATTTAAAACATTGATAAGATCTGGGGATAAGCTGCATCTAGGCTCCTCTCCGAGAAGGAGTTTAGAAAGCAAGGTGGTCCTTTCTGCATCTTGTGACTCAACCAGAGGACTTCTCTAATAAACTTTGTCTGAAGCTCCCTCTCCACCCATGACATTCTTGTCACCCCCAAGGTTAAAACTGTAGTGTGATAAACAGCATGTAGCAAGAGCTGAAACCAACGGCAGAGCAGAAATGTCAAGGCAGTTGTTTCATTTAACTGAGAACATCAAAGCTTCCTGCTTGAAGAGAAAGACCATATTTCAGTGGGAAGGTCTCAAATAGTGAGCATACCAGACAGCACAGTGATGGCATATGGAGCATTTTAGTTCTGGGTCATTGGGTTCAAATCTGACCTAGCTCTTAGCCAGTAGTAATTACCATCTGTTGACTATTAGTGGCTATATGCATTAGTGCTCTGTCTAAATCCTAGTAAAATAATTCACTTTCACAGATAGACAGTATTCCAGATTTTATCTGTAATCCTTCCACCTTTTTGTCCCCCTGCAGGATGGACACATATCAAGAAATTATCATTTTCCACAGACCGGGACCCTACAGGAAGAATTCAGGGTTATTAGGAAGGATGTGTGCACTGGTGCTTATCATGCAGTACCTGTTGTGCAGACAAAGGGAAATGTTCATGCTCCAGGGCTGCCAGTCTGGCCACCTTTTATAAAGTCAGAAATGTTAAAGCTAGAGTGAAACATGAAAACCATCTCATCAAACCTTCTGCATTTCACACACCATACAACACAATAATCAAATGAGATCTACAGTTTCAATACTGTTGTGAGCTATAGCACTCTTATGTTGTACCCTTCTACTGCTATTGATCCAAGCTATTATTGGTAGAACAGTCCTTTTTTAAGCAAACTGACAAATAATGTTACTGTTGATAACCTGCACTTTATTTTGAGTCTGTATTTCTTTAATTGCAGCTTTCAACTAGGTCATTTTCTGTCCAGAGCCAAATATCATCAGAGATCTCTTTATCAGGTAGGTAGTACATGCCATGATAAACTCCACTTAGTTTTTAGCTTCCGAAGGCAAGTATCTTTCAAAATTCAAAGCTTTCCTGGATGCTTTGAAAAGCATTTTAACAATACAAAGAAAATTTCAACTTTTATTCTTCAGAGAGCTAGGATTTATATTGCTATAATCAGAGAAAAAGTCATCTCCTTACTTTATGCCTCCTGCCTTTCTTTTTAGGGCTAGTATGCCAGTATCTTAGTAACATCAGTGCACTAGAACCTTATTTCACACAATCTTTAAAGCCTATATGGTACTGTTACTTATGTTGCAAGGCATGTAACAGCCTTAATTCATAGATACCTTAATTTGCATTTAGCCTCTTTAATATTCATCAGATGAGGTACCCATATGAAGAAATCCAATTGTACAGACTTTCTCCATCACTTTCCACTATTTCTTTTTCACCTGAAGTCTTAGTGGGATTATGGCTTTTCAAAACATTCTTCCACTCCAATGTGTAAATCTGCATCCATAACAGTATTCTTTGGGACAAAAAAAATATAGTAATATTATGTTTCTTATTCTTTAAGCTTTAATCTCAACATTTCAGTACCTTATACCACAATTTTTTTCTGAGATGTGTTGTTTAACCAGCTTTTCATCCATTTAATTGAGGTTCTAATTTTTTGTGGTTCTCTGGAACATATCATCTTTCGGAATTATAATAGATACCACTAAGAAGTATAATTCTTTTATATATAGGAGTCCTCTTTTATATATTGGAGTCCTCTATTTACACTGTGTTTCAGAGACTCTCCTATAATGAATTTTTTTCGAGAGTTATTTATTAGATTATTAGAACAACAATTGACACCTGCCACTTGATATAAGGAACCTGAACAATTCTTGCTTTTACCCATAGGAAGATGCTGTTCTGAGGAGAAGGACAGATCATCTTCTTGTGTCAGCAGGTTTGAGTCAGGTTCAGCAGTGTACACAGTCTGATTTTCAACTCTCACATGGCCAAAGCCCGGACAGCCCAGAATACACTTTATGGCTGCTGATTCTGAGGACAGTAAACTGCTGTTTGCATGCTCACTCTGTTGGGTGGTGTGGGAGGAATCTTATAAAGTAGACATAACCCTACAGTAGCTCAGATCAGTGGTGTGCATGACCCTTGATGGTTCTGTTCTACTACTCAGTAGTAATTCAGTGGTAATAGACAGTTAGATGATTAGTGCTAATTTCTTTTGCTCACTGTCTTTCCTCTTAGAAAAAAATATTTATCTACTTATTTTAAAATACTTATTTCAAAATACCAGGCATGAAAATTATCCCACAAGGTTTTAGAAACACACACCAAAAAAAAAAAAAAAAGGGCATACAAATTTATTTTCTGAATGAAGAGTTTCTCATTCTTTTTAATTCTCAATCTCTAGAACTGGCAAATAAAGAGTCGTAAATACTCTTACCATCTCTCTCTGTGTTTTAATTCTTTCCATTCAACCTACTTATGACCTACAGGGTACTCCACAGATTCTCTTTTAAAACTCATATTATGCACACTCCAGAAATACCTAACAGCCCAAATTCTTTCTATGTAGCCCAAAAGCAGACTTTGCCACTGCGGTGTCTTTCAGCAAATTCTATGGCTTGTGGAGGCCCTGTTGGTAGAAGGTCTGCACCAGCACTAGGGGAGTGAAAAGTATGTCCTGGAATTGGGGTGACCAAAACATCAGCTCTCTGGAACAACAGGGATCCACAACAAACAATTCCAGGTCCTGCTGGCTCCCCTCACCCACTCTACAGATGCACATAGAAACAAGAAGTACTTCTGTGTCAGTTCCAGGACCACCACATCACTAAAGGAAGAGCAGCTTGTGCTGGCCTGTCCTCTCCTTCAAGACTTTTCATCCGCTGCTGACCCTTCACTCAGCAGTCTCTAGGCATCTCTGACCTAATGCATCATCCAGAAGACAGGTCCATCCAGCACACATTTTCTCCACTCTCTTTTGCCAGTCCCTCGTGAAAAGGCACAACTGTTGTTTGACATAAAAGCTTCTTTCCTCTTTTGTAGATTGAGCACTGGTTTTCTGCAGTCTTCTAGTTTCACAGGCAGCTGAGAGTCCTAAGAATATCACAAGAATTTTCCTCTTCTTTATGTCCCTACTGAAGTCCTTGATGATCTCTGAATCAAGGTAATTTGTAGCAGGGCTTCCCATCATCAACATGATTTTTACCAAGCTATTCAGACTCCTATTAGCCCTCTCTGTGAGCTTTGGTTTTATTGCTTCAAGAAAACACTATGCAGACCTTCTGTCCTTTTGCCATCTTCTGAATGTCTTGTCTGCTGTTCTTAATATTAGGAATGTTGAATTCATAAAAATTTGAAAAAAAAGGAAAAAGTCCCATGCCCTACAAATGCTTTTGCTGATTGTTCCTGAAAAATGTTGATGTGCTCTTCCAAGTGATATCTTTTAACTCTCAAATATCTTCACACATATTAAACTACCTCTGTGCTTGCTTTCAAGTTAGTTTGGAGACAAGGTTGCTCTGAAGTGATGTAAAAGACATGCTTTCCTTATTCCAGTATTAAAAATACAATGTTGTACCTTTAAAGGATGAGGAGCTTTCTGAAAACTGTCTGAGGGCTTTGGGGGTGTTTGTGTTTATGGCAATTGTTCCTGTCAATGTGTAATGACAGCTAAGTATTTTCTACAATGACTTTTACCACCAGAATCAATCAGGTAGCAGCATGAAGACACAGCAGTACATACTCAGACATAAATTGATTTACAGGTTCATTACTTTTTTCACTAACTTAAGGGAACAGCTCCTATTAGTGACACCAGGAGATGCTTGACATTCAAATGCTCATAAAATAATAAGACAAAGAAACAAGACTGAATCTTTCAAACTGATCCCAGCAGCTAGTGGAAAATTACATTTAAAGCTAAGCTAATATAACAATTCAAGATTCCAGGGTGACCCTGATAAAATAGCACAAACAAGCTATCTGGATCACGCATTGTAGAATTAAACTTTCAATGGTCTAGAATTACCATGGAATTACTTCACATTTATGTCTATCTGAAAAAAAATCTTTCAGAATTAAAAAAGCAATTTCTTATGGCAAACATTCTAACTATGCATAGTTTATATAAAATAGCAAATCCCATTAAAATTTGCAGTCAGTTTTATAATATCAAGACGTTGTTTACGTTTTAATTGTCGATAATTTTCAGAACAGACTTCCTTCTGATCTAAATAAAACTATTAATTCTTTATCAGCTCTGTGTTCTAAGACTTCTTTAAAGCCAAAATGTTTAAGTGATATTTTACTGTTCAACAACGTTCATGCCACTCAATACCTATCATCGCTGCCCTCAGACTTCTAGTTTTCCATGTTCTCCCAAACCTATGTTCTGTACTTCGACTTGAAAGGGAAGTCTGTCTCCTGAACATCAAAGGCTGACACTTTTTCAGCTTTCATGTTACTGCCTGTTTTCCACTTGACACAGCTGAAGAGAGACATTGCACTCAGAGCTCACCTGAATCAGCTTTAACAGTGCAACTCTGCAATAGCAATCTTCCTCTCTTTTGCTAGCCCAAATCCAGTACCTCATCTCCCATTTTGACATTGCTTTTAATGTTCCTCTCTTAACTCTGTTCAGAACTCACCACTGTTATCAGAGAGGAGCAATGGAAACTGTAGAGACACATCAATGTGGTATATTCCCTATTTCTGATTTAACTTCTTGCTCAGTGATTTCTTATGATAGAGAGATAACTAGCATCACGTAGCCTGAATGCTCAGCTGCCATTCCTGGCAATGCAGGAATATTTCAAATTTTATTTTTTTTTTTAAATTTAATTAATTTAGTGCTTTCCTTCTTTGGGAATTAGTTGTTTTAGGACTAGAATGAATTTTCTGATCAAGCTGTATTTATGGTGCAAACCACAAAGCATGAGTAAGATAAGGGATCCTTCAAGTGGCATCTTTCTCACCAATGACACAGCACAAGCATGCTGGGAAAATTAGCAAGATAGTATAGTTTCCCCAGTATTTACCTTCTTTAGTCGCCTGGTTATGTCCAGGAGCTTTATAAAATCCTCATGGTAAGATTTTGTAAAATAGAAATACAAAAGGTAGCACAGTGGATTTCTTCTATTTAAATTTTCCTCTGAAACTTCAAGTTTAAGAAAGGACACTATATTTAGCACAATTTTGTTTCAATAGAGAAGATTACCTGACTGAAGAGGTTGAAGGTTTCATGTGTTCACAGATTTCTTCTACAGCTGTTTTCATGTCAGGACCTTTTCTTTCACCACTCTCCACCTTCAGTTCCTACCTTATCCCAACCTCTTTTTTCTGTGTTACCTCAGTCACATTTACTGAAAGGTTTTTTGATAATTCCGTGGGCATTAAAATAACTAAGATTTATCTGTGTTAAAGAGTCTGTATGAGTTTGTATGGTGTATTAGAATAGCACTGTTGTGGCAGGTTGATATAAAGCTAGAAAAACAGAGGTTGAACACCGCTTCTCTGGTAGCAGACCTGTCACTTTGGACTTCTGGAGAGCAGACTTTGGTCTATTTAGAAGCCTGGATGGCAGCGTCCCTTGGGAGGCAGTTCTGAGGGGCAAAGGAATCCAGGAAGGCTGGATATTCTTCAAGAAGGAAACTGTAAAGGTACAGGAGAAGGGTGTCCCCATGAGCTGAAAGATGAGCTGGCAGGGAAGGAGACTGGCCTGGCTGAACAGACGACTCTGGCTGGAACTCAGGGGAAAAAAAGGAGAGTTTATGACCTTCGGAAGAAGGGCCGGGCAACTCAGGAGGACTTCAAGGATGTTTGTGAGGTTATGCAGGCTAAAAAAATTAGAAGGGCCAAAGCCCAGCTAGAACTTGATCTGGCTACTGCTTTGAAAGACAATAAAAAAAATGTTTCTATAAATATATCAGCAGAAAAAGGAGGGCTAGGGAGAATTTTCATTCTTTATTGGATGCCATGGGAACATAGTGACAAAGAAGGAGGAAAAGGCTGAGGTACTTAATGCCTTCTCTGCCTCAGTCTTTAATAGCAAATCCAGCTTTTCTCTGGGTATCCAGCCCTGCCCCCCATGCTGGAAGGCAGGGACTTAAAGGCTATCTAAATCTCACAGTGAATAAAGAGAGAATGTCATAATAAAGCAACATTATTATTTTGTTATTTCCCACTTATATTGTCTCTGAATAAAAGCCTCCATCAAGAACCAACTCTCTAACGTGCTAGATGCTGTACGAACACAAACAAGAAAAACAGCTTATGGCACAAAGACTCCACAACCTATATATAAGATAAGAGACAACAGGTGGATACTGACAGTGAAAAAGAAGAGGCATCATAGGTCAAGGTTTAAGGTGAAATCTATACAAATGGGTAGTAAAGGCTGTTGTCACATTATGGTTGTCACTGATGAAAGAGAAAGCTCTTGTTTGCACTGAATGCTTCTGCTTCAAGGAAAATATGATTTTCTTTGGGACTGTATTTTCTGTCATAAGCCAGAAAGTTTCTGCTTGAGAAAATCTCCCTGGTGTGTGTCAAGCCTATTTCCACAAATAAACCAGAACATTCCTTAAACCAGCTAAATGCTCTTGCTACAAGGTTACATGGTCATAACAGCATGTACTGCAGGTTACCAATCCATCAAAAAATATGCCCATCTTCAATGCAAGTCATTTTTTGAGAGCAGAAACTTTTTTCAGTTTAAAGCATATAGACCAGGATTTTAGTGTTCTCAAATTCTTAGTTCCCTGGGTTTTATACGTATTAAAGAAAATGCTGGCTCTCTTCTGTGAGATTCTTTCTTCCTCTACACCATGCACAAGATTAACAAACAGGTATTTCTCTGAAGAATTCAGCTTAATAGGCAAAATGCACACAGTTTTACTTTTGAGGCCCACCCCCACCTCCTTTCCCTGGACCAAGTTGTGCTTAGAAAATATTACCATTATCAATTAGCAGTTTGACAATTAGCCAAGCACAGGACCTGTACATCCTATAGCAGGTGATTCAGAACTTTCAATTACATCTTTTTATTTCCCACAGCTCAGCACTGAATTAATAAAACACTTAGGGAAGTTGAGTGGCAGGTTGTTAGAAAGGAAGATATAGATCAGATGTAGTAGAAAAAGCAGAAGGGAAAACTTCAGGCAAACAGTAAAAGAGTGTTATATATATAGCCATATATCCTGTGAGACAACATTAAGGTAAAAGTAGTGTTCAAACTAGAACACCCTGTATCTTATTTACACATTTGCTTCACAAAGTCTCATAGCGACACTTGTAAAGCTTTCATGTAGTTCATAAATTCTTGCATGATTAGGTGTTGGTATGTATCCAAAGTAGGTACTAAATTTTCTAATTTAGCACACAGCTGTTTCTCCAAGGCCTCTTTGCCACAAACCCATTCCTTGCTACCATGGCAGAGCCTGCTTCAATCCCTGAGCCCTTCACTCTCTGGGCGAAGAACCTCTTTCTAATATCCAACCTAAACCTGTCCTGACACAGCTTCAGGCCATTCTGTCAGGTCATGAGAAGGAAAAGATCAGTGTCTGCCCCTCTTCTTCCCCTCATGAGGAAGTTGTTACTGCGATGAGGGCTCCCTCAGTCTCCTCTTCTCCAAGCTGGTTAGACCAGGTGACCTTAGCTGCTCCTCATACAGCTTCCCCTCAAGGCCCTTGAGGGCCTTATGAGTGTTTCATGGCACTGCTAGCAGCCATTGCACTGTCTCTGCACCTAAGAAATGCAGAACTACTGGATGAGGAAGCAGCAAGATGAGGAAAAAAAATTGCCAGAACCTGAGTCACAATGTGCTTATTATGATCTCATTTAAAAACAGTTCTTGAAGACAAGAAGCAAATTTAAGGAAGAAGAGTTATGTGTTTTTCAACAACCCCATGCATTGCTACAACCTTGGGGTAGAGTGGTTTGAGAGCTGCTCAGCAGAATGGGAGTTGAGGATGCTGGTCAACAGCAGTGTGCCCAGGTGGTCAAAATGGCCAGTGTCAGCTTGGACCGAACAAAGAATGTTGTGGCCAGCATGACCAGAGCAGTCAGTGATTGTCCCCCTGTACTTGGCAGTGTTGAGGTTCCACCTTGAATCCTGTGTTCAGTTTTGGGCCCCTCACTATAAAAAGACATTGAGGTGCTGGAGCGTGTCCAGAGAAGGGCAACAGAGCTGGTTAAGTGTCTAGAAAACATGTTCTATGAGGAGCAACTGAGGGAACTGTAGTTGTTTAGTCTGGAGAGGAGGAGGCTTAGGGATTCCCCTTCTTGATCTCTACAGCTATCTGAACGGAGGTTGTAGTGAGGTAGGGGTCAGTCTCTTCTGCCACATCTCAAGTGAAAGAATGAGATGAAATGGCCCTAAATTGAGTCAGAGAAGGTTCAGATTAGATATTGGGGATTAGGCATTGGAATAAATTGCCCAGGGAGGTGGTAGTGTCACTTTCTCTGGAAGTGTTCAAGAAGTGACTGGATATGGCACTTGGGGATATAGTTTAAGTGTAATTAGGGTGGTCCTAGGCTGACAGGTTGAAAGATGGACTAGATAACCTTGAAGGTGCCTTCCAGCCTTGATGATTTTGTGATTTTATGTTGTGAAGTTCATTCCTTCATAAAGGGACTTGAACTAGCAGGTAAAGGATGGGAATATGAAAATAAAAGGAAACAATTTAGTTTGGGAATTAAGCGAGGGGGAAGGGGGAAGAAACAACTTTTAGATATTTTTACTTCATTACCCTCTCCATAATGCAAAACATCTGGGTTTCCTGGGCTTTTATAATTTTGACATATTTAAAAATGAGAGAAAATTTCTTGTCATCTCTAAGCTTGTGATCAGCCACTGACACCTTCAGTGTAGAATGGGTCTAAATTTTCAGCTTTGAGATCCATTTTATACCTATGAAGATATTTATTTTTCTACTATTGTTACTGTTCAGGAGCTGGAGAAGAAAGGAGAAAGCCAAAAGCAGGGACATGCCTCTTCATATGTCCTAAAGTTTTGAGTCTTGCATAGACATTTGCAGTGGCTTTTTTTCCCCCAAAATAGATAATATTAGGTTTATGCTATGCTCTGAGGTAAGACTAAAACAATATAGTTTATCTTAGCCTTCTTATACAAATCTGAAACTAGTCACCATTCCTGCAATGCTTTAATTTATTTGTGAAATGTGGACCTTTTTTCCATCTTCATCTTGTTTTCTTCGTCTATATAATCCATATGACATTGAGAAAAGACACTCTCTTTAGTGATTCTTCAGTAATGTATTGTTGTATTAACAGTTGTACATCTTGGCATCACTGCAATACAGCGGAGTAAAAATGAATTCATATCTCTCTTCTTACATGTTCTCACGTCTTCCACAAAAGACCTCAGTCTCCTTTTCTCCAGGCTATAAAACCGCAGCTCCCTCAGCTGCTTCTCGTAAGACTTGTGCTCCAGACCTTTCACCAGCTCTGTTGCCCTTCTCTGGACATGCTTCAGTATCTCAATATCTTTTCTGTAGTGAGGGGCCCAAAACTGAACACAGGATTAAAGACGCTGTCTCACCAGTGCTGAGTACAAGAGGACAATCACTTCCCTGCTCCTGCTGGCCACGCTGTTTCTGATACAAGCCTGGATGCCATTGGCCTTTTTGGCCACCTGGACATGCTGCTGGCTCATATTCAGCCAGCTGTCGACCAGCATTCCCAGATCCTTTTCCATTAGGCAGCTTTCCAGCCACTCTTTTCCAAGCCTGAAAAACTGCTCAGTCTTTTGTGACCAAAGGGTAGGACCTGTCACTTGGCATTGTTGGACCTCGTACAACTGGTCTCAGCCCATCAATCCAGCCTGTCCAGATTCCTCTATTATGCCCTTTATCCCTCCCTGTATCAAGTAATCTCCCATCATTGTCCTGAAACGTAAACTCTGGTACAGCAGATGACGTATGTGAAATGGAAAGAAGGATTAAGTCGGTTTAAAAAAAAAAAAAATAATTCCCAGTTTGTTGATTACCTGCACAACTATCTACTTCAGCTACAAGACAGAAATTTGCTACCTTATAATTTTGATTTTTCTTGCACTGTACATGTGTTCTGTAACTTAACATCCATTTCTTCTCCTCAGTCTTCTGACATAGGCATCAGTTTGTAACAAATTCCTGAATAAAAAATGTGAAACACAGTGGGAAAAAAAGTAAAAAGTGATGACTAAAGAGAAATCTAGGCTCTAAGTTCCATTTTCCTTTTTGTTGAAGGCACTTTCAGATCACCAGCCAAACCTGTCTAAAAGCTGTAGACTTCTTTCCTGCAATTTACTCGTAATCTTTCCTTCTCTATGGAGATGAATCCTGCTAGAGGCAATAAATATCTGTTACCCAGATAACAAAGAACAAGACAACAAAATACAAATCATCAAGTGGTAAAGAAGATGCTGAAATAATATGAAACAGCAATGTCATTTGCTGTACTTCTCCCATTGCTAAATGCCTTCTGTTGGACTGATAGTTTAGGCATAGAACTCTTCCCTCCAGAGTGAAATGGTATTGCCCAGGAAAAGAAAAAAAAACCAGTCTTTTTCAGAGGTGGTAAAGCCTCATAAAGCTGCACAAAGAATATTAAGCATTCTATCTTTCCAGGCACATCTATTCAGTCATCAGTAATGTGACAAGTTGTTTTTTTGATTCTTGTCTCTTGTTGCTAATGCTGGTAAGGATGTATTTAACATGAAACTGAAGTTAAACTTCATGACTGGTAAGGAGGGGCTGAATCAAGTGCACTTCAGAAGCTGGGGCATCCATCCTTCTCAACCCACCAGAGCTAAGCCCTATGTACTCCAAAACCCAGGAGGTTTATCCCATCCCAGCCCAGTGGATGCCATTGCTGCTTTTCCTGTCTGCAGGTCTGGCCAAGGAGCAAGATGCAGACACTCTCGATACTCACATTGTCTCATATGGACTAACACAGGCAGAGCAGCGCCTTTTCCAGCATGCACATAAAACCCCATCTCACACAAACGTAAGCAGAGAGCCAAGGCTTGGCAGTACAAAAAGCAGAATGTATAAGCACTGCTCAGCAATAACAAAAACATCACTAGATTATCAATACTGTCTTCAGCATAAATCCAAAACATAGCCCCATACCAGCCACTGTGAAGAAAGTTAACTCTACCCCAGCCACAACCAGAACACTGGGGAAACACACACACACATGCAGTCTAAAGGTGCCTTGTCTAGTTTCTAGCACTTGGATCTCTTAATCACTTCTTACCTGTGCATGCACACACAATACAGAGAGTGAAAAAACATTCAATAATAGGACAATAGTAAGAAGAAAAGCCCTCAGAGATCAGGCATGGGGCTCAGTCTGATGAGCATACTGATCAGTTTGCTTGCAGGTGACTGTCCTCTTTTATCCCCCTTCCTCTCCTTTTCTTTGTGCTTGGTTATCCCCCATGAATCTTAAACCCTCTCTAGGTCACCTCAGCCTTAAGTAGTATTACTGAGAAGGTTACACCCAGTGCTGTTGGCCTTGCGAGATTGCACTCTTGTAAATGTCCCCAGTGCTCCTCTAAAATTGTGCATGAAGTGTGGCAATTTCTCACATTGTTTACACTTAACTAGCTGCAAAATCTTGTCCTTCCTCAAGGCCCTATATATAATTTTGTGAGTCTCTTGTTCTGTTATTTGTGCTCAGCAGTTTCTTGTGCCATGTCCAGCAGTTTCTTGCAGCCAAACCCGACACCAGAACTTGCACACCTTAACATGACTACTTGGCAAGGTACTTACCTACACACATAGGTTTAACTGCATGCTGAAGTTTCACTGCTTTCCTCTGTGGCTACTTTATATCTGCCAAAGAAAAAGCAAATGCTATATGTATAAGTTACCTTTGAAGAGTCACTGCGAGATGATTGCTACTAAACATAAGTACTCAAAAAACCCTATTTTCCTGTTCTCTCTCCTCATGCAGGGATACCACTATTTCATCAATATTATGAAGAACACCTGCAGACATAGCCTTTAATAAACTGTAGCTACTGTTGTATTCTTATCTCTGAAAACATCCCAACTAAGAGCCCAGTAAGATGGCATCTAAGGACTAAGTTCTACTTCACACAGAAGTTTTGATTTACTTAAAGACAAAAATGTATATATCATAGATATATTTATGTGTTTATATATCTAGTTTAGTCAACATCTGTTCATAGCAGAACCCATTTTTCCCAACAGTTTCCTAAGGGATATTTTAAACATTATATAAAGCAATCCTGTACAACTTTAAAAGTATACTGTAAGCTGACAGGAAGATACTACTATTTCGTCCTATAGATGAATTTTAGTTAGGGTTTGGCAACTTATGTTTTATATTTTACATTTTGTGAGCAGAGATCTTCATACCACAATCCGGAAATAATTTTACTGTAATGTGCAACACATTTACTTCCCTTCCTCAGTAATATTCAGCAGCATATTCTGTTTATTTTGCTGTGGTCTTTGGTCTGTTTTAAATATGACCGAGACTACTGAACTCCTTCAACTGCTTGTTGCAGGAGCCATCTGGTATCTGGGCATGAGGAAAGAATAAACATACACAGAGACATACGCAGTCTGCAGTAGCATGAACAACTTCCAGTGACAACCCACTTGTTTCCCTCTGCAAAAATGGGGCAAGACAGGACTTACTCAAGGTCATATAGTTTCTATGTATTTGGAGTAAAATCAGATCTTCAAATCTGCATATCTTAATGCTATTTGCAAGACTGTTATAGATTTAGCAGTCTATAAAGCCAAAATGTTTAAGTGAGAAAATCACACTCTCTGAACACAGAGGAAAAGCCATCAGCAAAAAAGGCTTCCTCTCTCACAGAATATTGGAGCTATAAATTTACTGCACTTAGTTATGGATTTTAATACCACTGGAGCAGCTTAAATTGAAATCACTTACATGCCAACTGAGCTAGGAAATTTGTGAGTCATTTTAAAAATCATCTTCCTTCTGTAAACACTGCATATGGTAAAGACAAAATAAGTGACCTAGTCAAGTGAGTTTGCCCTCTGGCTCTGGCCTGTACAGTCAACTGACTGGATAATAGACTGTCTGCCTGGAAAGATTTGCCTTTTTTTAATGGTTCAGACATGCAGCTCAGAATCTACATAAGGAGGGAATGGTTTCATTCTCTGCAGCCCATTATTGTTCAGGATAATTGCTACAATGGCATAATACCTGTGGGAGAAGTGTCTTTTTCTCACCAGGAATGTAGTTACTCTGCTGTACATTGCACATAAAGATGGAAAATTTTCTTAAAAGAATGTAACACGAAGCCTTAACAGCAAAAGTCATTCCAATTTAAAGAAAGACCTGCATAATTAAGCATAATACTTTCTATAATTTGGATCAATACAATTTTTATAATAGGTGGGGTTCTTTAGCTGAAGAAGAGCCTATTTTTCCTAGTGATAATTCATTTATCCAAGAGGTGGAACAACTAATGTCTTTCTATTTTCCTGGGTGTCTTTGACCATAAGGAAATACCAAAACTAAAAATGTCTGTGGGTTTTTTTTTTCAGATGAAAACAAGATAAGTCTCCCTGACAATTTAGACAAGAAAATAAATATCTCTTGCATGATTAAATTTCTCTGTGTACAGACTGTTTTCCTTCAAAAGCAACAATTAAGTTTCTATGAAATAATGCAGTGTGATTATGTTCTCTTTTTAAACATTAATTTTGGATATCTACTTAATGTTGGCACTAGAGATCAATTTTCTCTGCATGTGAACTGCTGAACTGGGAAGGGGAAAAAAATTTCAACGGAAAAGTCTAGTAGTGGTTAATAATGCAGTTCACGTATGAATGCTAATGAAGCAGGAGATGCAAAGGTGTTAGGTAAGTTTGAACCAGACAGAAAAGATTATCGGAGATCATCATTAAGGCACATATACAAAGACAAGGATGATTTTTATATGCAGGATCTCAAACATGGATGAAACCTAAATAGGTGTCTGGGGCTAACTTTGCTCCAAGCAGGATATGAACTAATTGCTTTCCCTGATTTTCCTGTCAGTGTATTGTATAAAGAGAAAAGACAGGATAAACTGAAATACTACCTATTTCAGACCTAGTTGAAAAAATTGACATCTTGCTTTCATTAAGTACTTTCTCTCTCACACATATGTGATACACCCACAGAGATGCTCAGCTGTTTCTAAGCACAGGCAAGGTAGGCTGTTTGCTGGAAGAGCACTCTGAGAGGCAAATGACTATGGCTTTTCTATACATAGCTGCCATACATAAGTGCCAGAAATTTTGAGAAAGCAAAGGCTGTCTGATGTAGCTCCACTTGTAGCTCCAAAATTCAGCCTTTGGCCTCTTTCTCCGTAGCTTCAAAATCCTGGCTGAACTCATCTCTCTTGGAATGGCAAAATCAATTGATCTCTACCTGTTGAGAAGTACAGAGATCGTTCAGCAGACATCCCCAAAACTGATGTACCTTTTGATCTACTTCTCTAACAGGCTGGAAGGAAAGAAAGAGAAGATCCTGTTTGTGTTGGGTTTAAATATTTAAAAGTGGTGGGTGATGGAGGCCATAAAAGCAGATAAAGAATGCCTGGAAAAAGCAAGAGGTAAAAATCATTACACCGCTGACTGGAAGAGAAACTATCAGAAGGCAGATGAAAACAGAGGATTATTTCAGAGCCAAATGAATCTATTTAAACTTCTGAGGGATGAACAGTTTGCCATCGTGTCAAGTGTGTGTTGCTAAGGGGAAAGCTAGACAAGAGAAACAGGTAAGCCTCAGCAAATATGTTTGTATTTGTCATAACTCTGACATACACCTCCAGTTGAGGAGAACCTGAAGAGAGCATGCATCAGTCAAAGGCAGGTCTGTTTATGTCCTTGAAATTTTCTTTTTCTCTAAAACAATCTTCAACCTTAGGGCAAATTAATCTTGTTGATTAATGTGTATCATACAAATCTAGTAAAATTTCTCAGTTACTGGAAGTAACATTCGTCCTGGATTGACAGCTACCAGGTTTTTACTCCTTCATGTAGAAAAGTCGAAGAGGAAGGCAGGTGTGAGTGTTCATCTGCTTGAATATTAGTAGTTTCCATTAATATAATGGCTTTGCATTTCTTTTGGCTTATCTCTCTGCATTTAAAAAGCAGACAGATGAAATGGAGCTTCTAGAGTTCATTAGCCAATGTGGCAATTGCTGGATTATTCACTGCTAAAAATCTTCTGGAGAATAAAAAGCATTTGCACTGAAATTGTTTGAAGAGCATTCATATACATAGTAATTAAGGTGTCTTTGGCTCTAAAGAAAAGAAATGTTTTCCATTCCCTGTACAGAAGCAATGACTTAGATGAAAATCAAAACAAAAGAATATTTTCAGGCAGCACTGTGCTATTAAAATCTCTCCTGGTTATAAATTTCTCATACACAGCAGACTTATAAGAGTCTTAGAGCATGAGGTCGTATTGCAGGATGACCACCATGATTTAGGAAGTGCAACAGTGACACCTAGTGCAACAACATTGCATGGCACAGTCCAGAAATGGCTTTTTTAACCTGTTTTTTTCAAATACTGAGGCAAAAGTCCTTGCCAGAAAATTTCTGCAAAGTAAACTTACTACATGATCTTTGATGCCGTATTTTATCAGGCTGATATTAATTTCTGAAGTCTTGGTCATCTAAACAAGATAAACATTTATGATGTGGGAGAGGAACAAACAGTAAAGTAAGAAATACAACTTTTGTTTGGTTCTGATGTACTCTTAAAGAAAGAGAGACACACCATGCTGTCCTGACAGGTGCTTTTGTACCAGCTGGGTCACTGATGTCAGATACCACTTAAGCCTCTTAAGCAAAGGAAAGGAAGGAATTTAAAGTCTGTGTAGATAATGAATGAAAATATTGTGCCTTAATCTGTTCAAAATGTGCACTTTTTATTGCTCATGACCCACTTAATGTTTCTTACAAGGCGGGGGGGGGGAAGTATTTTTGTTCCAGACCCAGCAGAGATTTCAGAACAGTCTGCTACCAAACATTGCAAAAACAAAAACTGTGCTGCTAGGTTCTGAGCCTGAATAGGAAACAGTTGCTCAGTTGAATTTAACCATTCTGTTTAAATGAAGAAAGCAGATAATAACAACCATTTCTTTTTAATTCATGTGAAGATGGCATGGAAGGGACAAGAATGAAGCTGACACGTTGTTGAGATATTGTAATACTGGTACAGCAGAGGATTAAATGTTTTGATAACATTTGTTCAGTTCCTGTTGACTAAATATCAGTTTTAATTGAGATGAATCATGGTTGAAAGTATAAAATAGATCTTGTCCTATTACCCGGAAAGAAATACTATAGCCGCCTTTTCTCACTTGTGATTTTACAGTGCCTTAGTCACTTCACACTGTAGCCAACGTCAAGGAAGACCATCCTACCCCAAGTGCCTTACTCATAATGGAGAAATTTGCATTTACTTGTAGTCTCCCTGGTTGTCTTCAACTGTCAGTTCTGACTGCTGAAGAACCTTTTTGGATCCTTACAGCTCAAGAAAGGAGGAGACAGGCTGTCTATCTAGAAAAAGAAAATACACACTTCTCTATTTCTTTCAAGAAATTCCAAGATGGAAAACATGATCACCTGCTGTGTTGCCCATGAGCAGTAAATCCAAAGAGAGACATGTAGTGTGAGTGAATACACTGTGCGATGTGTGCACAGTGAACCCAACATTTTCCATATGTATGGTACTCGCTCTCTGTGAATGTGTGCTATAGAAATTTCCAGAGTCATGGCTGCACTGTCACAGCTACTGTACAGTAACTCCGACAGGACTGAAGGACGGTCAGGAATCGTGAGGAAATATATGCAGTTTTGAATTCTGTTCTATTATTCAGTTCTGGGGTAAAATCCTTCAGATTGCTAAGCACGACAAGAAAGTCTGATCTACCTCTCATTTGCCGAACCATCTTTTTGACCACCTTACAACTTCGGGCAAAGCAGCCTATAAGACCTGTATGTAAATGGAGGAGACTTTCTAAAGAGCAAAGGAGACAAGCGTCATCCTCCTAAGCTAGTCTCAAATGAGGATTCAGTGATCTACTTCCAGATATCAACTGATGTCAGTGAAATGTAGCAAAACCAGAAGAGTCCAAGGGACAAACAAAACATTATTCAGTGACATCAGGAGGTTTCTAGCCAGAAAATACTAGAAATGCTTCATTTAGGGAGGAAATTAATAAGGGGAGATCAGAGAAGTATATCAATAACAAGAGCAAAGAGGAATCAGATACTTACTTAAACATCATCTCAACCTAAGGCGACTGAATGCTCATACT
>VZRE01006380.1:28745-62056 GCA_013396775.1 Cephalopterus ornatus | reverse complement strand
GAGCAGCCCTGAGGAGAAAGACTTGGGGAGCTGTTGGTGGATGAAAAGTCTGACATGCCCTGGCAATGTGCACTTGTAGCCCAGAAAGCCAACTACATCCTGGGCTGCATCAAAAGAAGTGTGGCCAGCAGGCTGTGGAAGGTGACTCTGCTCCTCTAGTCCACTCTGGTGACACCCTATCTAGAGTACTGCATCCAGCTCTGGGGTCTCCAACATAAGAAGGACATGGGCCAGTTGAGTCCAGAGGAGGGTAAAAAAGATGATCAGAGGGCTGGAACACCTCTCCTGTTAAGATAGGTTGAGAGAGTTGGGGTTGTTCATCCTGGAGAAGAGAAGGCTCTATGGGAACCTTACAGCACCTTCCAGTACCTTAAATGGGGTCTAATAGACAGCTGGAGAGGGATGTTTTTAAGGGCAGGTAGTTATAAGGATAAGGGGGACTGTCTTTAAAATGAAAGAGGGTAGGTTTATTTTAGATATTAAGAAGAAATTTTTCACTATGAGGGAGGTGAGGCACTGGAACATGCTGCTCAGAGAAGCTGTGGAGGCCCCATCTCTGGAAGCGTTCAAGGCCATGTTGGATGGAGCTTCGAGCAACCTCATCTAGTGGAAGAACCATCACAGTACATCACCTTACTGGGGCCAAGTAGTCAATGAGCTTGCCTAGATACACAAATAGAAGCCTTAACATTAAAGAAATAACATAACCTGAAAGCAGGTTTCAAATGGGTTAACAAACTGTGATGAAAAGCAAGGGGGTAGATATGCTACATTCCTTCAGCTATGCATCTTCAAGAGTATTATTTTGAGAACATATTGGAGTGCCAATATCCTTCTGTCTTTAGGCTACTAAAACTGACCATTGCGCTCCACAACCCAAAGCCACACTACAAATAAGCTGACTTATGAAAGCAATGCTGTATCTTCAAAAAAATCACCAGGAAAATAGATGTGGGAATGTTATCACTTTCAGAGGTCACAACCTCCATTACAGAGCCCATCCAGCCAGTGTGTGTGTGCCTGTACCTTAATTCACAATACAGCTCAAACCCACCTTCTTCAGCAGTTTAAGACAGCAACATGGACTGGTCTGAAACAGCTTAAAAAAAAAAAAGGATCCACTTCCCACTATTATCTACCATAGGGAATAGGGATAATCATTTACATAAAAAAAAATATGGAGGTAGCTGTTGTTTTTAAATGCATCAGATCCTAACCTTTACCTATAATTTAAGCACTCTGCTTAAGATAGGCAATTTAACAGTTGTCTACTTAGATTTTAAAGGGAGTTGCTCTATAAGCAGTCTGGAAAATATAATGGGAAAGCAGAAATGAAAGTTATGTCTTTAAACTGTACTTTATACACACTAAACAAAATAACTTCAGATGATCTTCAGAAGAACACCATTAAAACACTCCCTGCCTAATTTATCCTCCAAAAAATCTGAGCCATGATGAAGTCTTACTTTTAAATTAAGAAAAGAAGCCTTCTCACATGTCCAAGTTACATTATGGTCTAACAATGCTTGACCTGTTGCAATGGCATATTGGTTTATTATTCTGGAATCAAAATGGTATGTTAACACCAAATAGACATCGTGAGATGAATCCTCTTGTTATGTGGACTGATCAGAGGGGCTATCAAACCAGCTCTCTGAGAGGAAATTTAATTTAGCCAACAATACAAGTAGGGGAAATCACTTCGGAACCATGTGGATTCACTTTTGGAACCTGGCATCAGAGCTAATCATACAAAAGAATCATTGTTCTTGTGTGAGAGAAGAAAAAGGTTTTCCCTTCTCCTTTTTGCCAATCCCATAATATAGTTCTATGCAATAATTTGCTTCCTTTTGCCTGTGCAGCAGTCATTACCCTTTATTTTTGTGTATATTCAATATAATTCTTGCTCTGAGGTGATTTTTCCTTTAGTCTAACAAAGCATTTATTTTCACCATTCTGTATGTGCCTTTTTTAAATATATGTATTTGTAGTTAGAAGTGCATACAGAGTGTTGTTGTGCAAGGTCTACATACAAGTAAAGCAAAAAGGTAGCTCTCTGTAGAGAAGAGACTTACTCACAAATGACATTTCTTTACTGCTGCTCTCAATACCACCTTTCAGAACAAAAAAAGTCATAAAACTCAAGAAGGGATACCCACCATTGTGAGAGAGTTCAAAAGTTAGTTGTATTTTTCTCATAATTACCAATTCAGAGTCTTCCTGTCAATGTCCAGCTTCAGCAGTTTAGAGGCTGTCTTCCTACTTGAAGAGACAGAAATGTATTTATTTTGGTCATGATGGAAAATTCCACAGTTTTTTTGAACCACTGGTTAGTTTACTCTAAGCATTAAACACCTGCCAGACAGGACCAGAATCCAGCTGCAAGGCAAAACTCACTACCTTTGCTGTGGGTAGTGTTTCACTGCTCTTTGGCATTTTATTCACCAGTGAGTTTCTGCTTTGTTTTTTCCCTTCTATCAATTTTTGTAGACTTCAGCAAACAGGGGAGCTAGGCATTCTGCACAGGATAGATTAGGAACCTGATGACCAGCTACCGATAATTTGCCCTGAATTTCAGCAGACACGGTTGCTGGAGTCAGGCAGGCAGATACACCTGATTAACATGAACAAACAGAAGAGTTCCTCACCATAGAAAAGCAAGAGGCAAGGAACACTAGCAGATTCAAAAGACATAAATGTATCATTGTTCAACAAGTGTGTGCTGTTTAAAGCACCACTGTTTCAACATGCCCTAGCTGTCAATTTGTCTGAGCTCATTATGACAAACTCAAAATCAAAATGGAAGTACAGATGTTCTGCATATTTATTTCCTGCAAGAGGATACCGGTTGTCTAAAACTGCCAGAGGAACTCAGAGGAACTACGTGGCACTCTCCGGGGTATGTAGAAAATACCTAAATTTGAAAGTGCTGTTCCTAAGTATCACCAGCATTTTAAAAGAGATAGCAAGAAGAGCTAGAATGGCTGGCAGTGACAAACAGGTATCATCCCCTTTGCTGCAATAAAGAGACTGGATATTTTTTTCCTCCAAAAAGTCCTTGGGAAGCTTAGGAGAAATGACAGACACTGGCTCTGTGCTCCTGGATTTGCTACTCTTCATGCAGGGGAGGGAAAGGTGTTGAGTGATGAAGGGCTTCAGAAAAAATCCCTGTTCCATATCAGGGGAAAGCAGATGAGCCCCATGCCAGAAAAGCCAGATTGTAAGAGACGGAGCTGCACTCTGGGACCACTTGCAAACAAAGCTGGTAGCAACTGTGATTCACACTAGCACATATGCTTGTTTTGCTGTTGAAATCTCAGTCAAGGACTCCATAATCCTAAAAAGGGAACTCTAAAAGAAGGACTAAGATAAACAATAAAATATAGTAATCCTTTTCATCTGTAAAAGACAAAATATTGCACTTGTTAAGGGGCTACATACACAGACCTCATCTAAGAAAAGGTGAGCCATCAAGCAGGAAGACTAACTTCAAGTACCTGGTGCGTCAAAGTGTGTAAAGACCTTAAAAGATCTGTTTTCTGCCTCCAGGTTGTTAGCTTCAAAGCTTCAAAGATTAAAACCTTACTCATGTTTTAAAAAAAAAAAAAAAAAAGATATTTCTGAGCTATAGATGAAATTCTTTAAGTGCGTTTCATGAGATTTCTCATTGCAAGATAAATTAAGATCTGTTAATAAAAAAATAACAGGAAATTCTCTACAACCTATGTTAAAAACAACAGGTCACATGAGATAAAAAACACAAACAAAAACCAACTTTCTCCAAATGTTACTGTTCTTGTTTTTCTTGCAATCTGTAACATAACAAGGTGAATTAAGGACAAAATAGCATTTCCTCTGTTTTGCTCATGGGAAACATAACTTTGAACCATCATTTTAAATGCAGTTTTCAAATATGTATTATTTAATACAGCAGCAACACATTGTACCTTGCAACAGTGCTGCTCTTATTAATGAAATTTGCAGTGCCTTAAGAAAAATGGAAAGAGAAGTGCTTTCAGCAGAATCATTACACATTAAAAATTAAGGAATCAAAAAGGAAGCACAGCTCAGCACCCTTGTGATAAACATATTTCTCATTTAAACAGATCCAAAACAGCATCCTACCCTTAAAGCTGGTAACAGATTGCTGCAATGTGCGAACAGCATCACTCATCGGTGTTTAGTTACCTTCTCTTTTTGCACTCCTGATGTCCAAAAAAAGAGGGAGGGGAAGGTAATCGCAAGCAATTTATAGATCAGCCACAACTGATTTAATCCAAATGGCTTTTGAACAAAGATGGCATTAGAAAATCCAAAATTTCAAATAACTTATTAAAGGAAGCTTCTTCCTTCCTTTCCTAACAAACTACTGTCATCTCTTTACCTCTCTCCAGCTGGACTGCAGACCTCATGAGGAGCCATAACAAATTAGTTCATGGCTGTGTAAGCTTCTGCTTCATTACACAGCATAATGATAATTCAGGGAAGAAACTCCAACCCTGCTCTCTCTATATCCCCCCTAACTCCCTATAGGAAGCACTGTCTTCTAGTGATTTTCTTAATGGGTAGCAAGTTTATCTGATGTTCAGTCTTTTATTAAAACTTCCTAATTGCTTTTAATTTTTAAAATCAATTGAAAGAAAGATTGATGGCTAAAAGGGTAAAATAACAAAGTCAGAGAAAAAAGTCTATCTTGTTCCAAAGGCAACATACACAATTAGGAATACTGCCTCAAAAAGAGACCAGTACATCTGTGTGCATTCAGCCAGGGCACAGCCCTAATGCTGGCAAGCAGAGCTCCTAACTTCTCAGTGCAAAGGCGTAGCCTAGATACTGAAAAAGAAACACAGCAATTTTGTTTCAGAGTTAAGACAGCATATCCAGCTTACACCTTAGGGATCTAAGAAATGCCATGAGTACATCTCCCAGGTCAGTATAAGTGTATGCTACTGTCTCCTAGCACCAGTTCATTACCTGCCAGGCTGTAACTAAGATCTGATCCAAACTGGTGTTTCAAAAAGGACAGATTCAAGCCACTGCCCCTTAAAATGTAACAAGGTGCAGAAGCCATCACCAAGTTATCAGCAGTCACATCAGTGATGTCTCGAATGTTGCACCATCTTAGAAGCACCAATCTGCAATCAAACTGCCTTGAGCAGGAAAGGCTGGCTAATGCACTGTGGACTTAGGATTTCTGAATCAGTGATAAACATTCACCGTTCCCCTAGGAGTACTGCAAATGTATATAGCATATGGCTAAACATTTAGAACAGAGTTTTTGACTCCTCAATTGGGGAATATCAAGAGTTTCACTGTCAGAATGAGATCCTGCTGTCTCGTACAGCTTCATCCTTGTTCTCCAAGTAACACTGTGGGTTCTCAGCTGCTGTGGCAGGGAGCTGTTTCCCGAGCTTTCCCTTTCAGTATCTCTACAGGGAAAAGAACTGGTTGAGGATTAGTATTTATATCAGCTTCCTCACTTTAAAGTTTTTCTGCAAGCCTTTTGAGACTACATGCAAGGCTGTCTTACAACTTTCTAAGTTACTTTGGCCTCAGTTTCTTTCTCAGCTGGACGAAGAAAGAAACCTGCAGCCCACACGAACATCTCTACATTTCCTGGAAAACCTGCTACTCACTCAACATTTTCTAATATGTCTTTTTACTTCCACATGTAGATAGTTGTGTTTACACTTCTAGGTCCCACAAGGGGGAAAACGATTTTAGTTGTTCATACATACAACAGAATTTGCAAAACATTGCACATCTGACTTGAGTCAAATGAAAATCCCAGACCTCTCACAGATGTTTGACTAGTCATGCCAGAAAATATTTTCTCATTTCCGAATATGACCTAAAATTTCCTTTAGCAATATTTTGCATTCAATTGCTGCGGATGCCTCTTACCTTACACACAACAAGGTGGTCAATTTTTTGTAACTTTCAGACCATGTGATGTTGCATCAAGAAGTTGCTTTAGAACAGACCCTGGTTCAGTAGGTCGCCTTACAGTCACATGTTTATGCTACCAACCATACTTCTCTGCATTACTTCTGCCAGGAAGGACGACAAAAAATAGAGAAGAAGTAGGATGGTAAGGGCCAGATATCTTTTATCTAGTATTATTTAAAAATTCTCCATTGAGATAATAATTAATTAATAAATTTAATTTATTAACGCAGTACTTAGGAACTGAAAATCTCTAGTACAACACTGTTTTTTTCCTGATATAAATGGAAACTGTGGAACCACTTTTGGTGCAACATATTTAAATATCACAGTTTTTGTTTGCTTTAATGTTTAAGCTAGAGCAACAATACCTACTTTACTTTTCAATGAAGAAGTGGACAAATGAGCACAGCCACCTACCATCTGCATCTCTGGGGCTAAACCTACAATATGGCATCTTAAACTACTCTTATAAAATCAGACAACATGACACAAACCAGGAAAACTGAAGAAAGAAGAACATCCTGTTTTCTTTGGTAAAACAATGTTCAGAGTACCTCTGAGTTCTCTGACCCTTATTCATGCATAGAGACTTCATTCTTTCCCAGTAATTGCTCTTTGAGATTCAACAAAAAGTCCATGAAGCCAGAAAAAAAGTGATAGGACACCAGTAAATGAAGCATGAGTCATTATCGTCTGCCATCACTCAAGCACATGAATGCGAATGCTGGCACAAACCTCAACATTAAATGCACTGATGACACTGACTCATAGGGTGCAGAAGTTAACCATCAATGTAGTCATCATCCTTCTCTGTACTTCAAGCTTCAAGTGCACTCTGTAATAATGAGATTCTTCATGCTCTAGACAAATTCAGCAGTGGAAGGCCTGAGGCTTCACATCAATTCAGTGTGTGTCAATGGCTTATAGAAAAAAAAAAAGCAGACCTACCAAGCTTCAAATTCTTTCAGTGGAAACCTCAAAAAGCTTGCAGTTTATTGTAACTTTTACTCTTCCAAACCCACTAGGAAAGTAGAACCACATAAAGGAAGGGAGGGAAGTAAAGGGAGAGAGGAAATGTTAAAAACAGCTTCTTCTCCTCTGGGAAAAAGGCACTAAAAACTCCCAAACAAACAAAAAACCAAAACAACAACCTCTTCCTTAATATTACCTCATCCTGAAATGAAACATAGGAGAGATTCAATCCTAAAACAGGTCAAGATAAGAAATAAAAGTGAGGTTGTGGGAAACCGAAATGGGTATATGGCTGCATGTATGCAATCAATGCACAGTAATCTCTTTCAAAAACATACTTTTGCCTGATGCAATAGCTAAAGGGAAAGCAGTATTTTTCTGAGACGGGAAAGAGGAAACAGAGGGTAAAATTCTGATGTTTTCAAGTCAGCAGAAGTTTTGAAATCAACTTCAAATGGATTGACTATTTAACCTGAAGTGAAGCTAAATGAATATTTAAACTCATCAGTATGAAAAACTCTGTAACTGTTTCTTTAGAAGTGGTAACAAATTCTGGCTCACTGAAGATTGCTACAATCTCCTCTATCACAACTCATTAAAGATCGAAGTGTCTGTAATTGAACCATAAATCTCCTTTGTTCTTAGAAAGACTAACTAAATAAAACAAAACCGTATATATTTACAGTGATAGACTTAGCAGTAGCAAAACAAAATATTATTTCAAAGTAAAATTATAATGATCTCGCATTAAAATCCACATCAGGAAAAAAATTGAAAGAAAGTATAAAGAACAATGAGGAACAGTCTAAAACTTGGAGTCCTTGGGTCCCAGTCAAAAGTTCCTAAGAATAACATTGATACAATTAATAATCAATGAATTAATAACCTTTGGGAAAGAGGGATTATAGTCTCTACTTGGACAGTACCCAAGACATTCTGAAGACTACTTTAATCTAAATTAACACAAGCTTCCCCAGAAACTCTCTCAAAATCATCTTTTAATTTTGAGTCACTGAGGTTATCCAGTGAATCAGAACTAAAACAAGAAGACAGAAAGATGAGTTCTGGGAAGGGCCATGGGAAACTGTCTCTAACTAATCATTTTATGAAACTGAGTGCAGTTCCTGGTAAATCTTTGAAAATTATTATACAAAAAAATTCATCTCTTGCTACACTTGGAATCAAGTTCCTGAACTTTGGCCTTGAACAGTAAGCAATACTCCTTGTCTTCTGAATTTGTCCAGTAACAAGCAGGTTTCAAATCAATGATAAGCATATGGCACTAACATGCCCCAAACCTGAGTTCATTTATACTGACATGCAAGTTTCCTTCCACTTCACACTGAGGAGTGGTTGCAACATCCCCTCGCTATTACCAACCTGTGTCAGCTAGAGGAGCAGCTCAGGCAACAGTCAGAAGGCAAACCTTTCTAAGGCAAATGCAACACATTATGCATTTCTCAAGAGCATGCAAGTGGAGTACAGTTGGACACAGAAGTTCACAAGATGATGGGGATTGGGAAAAATAACAGTTATTTTGAGAATTGGCAAACATACACAACTATGAATTTCATAGCACTGAGCTCCTGCATGAGACCAAGAAACACCAACTAAAGCACCACCGCATTGATAAATTTTGCTCTTTGCTTGAACAAACATTATGCACAATGAGAAAACCTTTCATGCCATCCATTGTTATAAAGTTCTGCTGGCACAGAGACACCAGACTAGGCATTTTTATTTCTCTGATTAAACACAAAGGGTGGTTGTGCCAATTGTTTCTTTGCCCTGAAGCAATCTCTCCTGCAGATATAGAAGGCTCTCACTGTAGTTGAGGATTCTTGGGAAAGTTCATGAAGAGATGGGGCTGTGGCATGCTGATGTCCTCAAGCCCTGTACTGCCACTTCCACAATGACTGATATTCAGGAACAGTGTTGTCTTGTCCAGTAGGACATGGAACTTGGAAGACTAACTAGTGCCAGCTAGCTGAGCCAGATGAAGGTGCCAGAAGGGTAGATAGACATAACACACCATTGATCAAAGGCTGACTGCTTTACACAACATAGGCAAGCCACTATTTTTGGAAAGGTAAGGAGTCCTGAACAAAGGCAATGTTTATTTCACAAAGTTTCATATACTTTTATACAAAAAAAGAATTAGTTCTGTCCTTTAGGCTTCAAACATTCTCACCTCTGGCATATGAAACAAAGATTTCACTCCTTGTATCCGGTAACTCCAACAAGACAAATCCAGTGAAACAAATTAATGGCACAACTCAAGTAAGCTGGTACATGTCAATGGCCCCAAACTTCACTGTGTATCTGTGATACACAAAATATCGATTTCCTCTTGTCAGCACAGATGGGCAAGAAGCCCTATCACAGATATTCCCTATTATTTTTGTAAAGACTATCTTTGCTCTCCTTATAGTGAGAGGGTCACAACCTCCCTGTGGAGATGCCTTTATGGTATCCCTGTGTAAAATTAAAATGGGAGCCTAATGGGTCTTGTTAAAGATTAAACAGGCACACTGATACCTAGTTGAAATTGAACTTAACACCTCAACTTGCTCATGTCAATTTTCTGAAACATGGTGAAAAAAGGTAATTGTCAATTAATGAACCATCGACTTGGGGTTGGTGGAAATCAATAACATGAAACAATATGAGGCTATACAATCTTAATCAGTATTCTATAATGAAAAGGCTTTTAGACAGACACACAGAGTAATTGGCTGCTCCCATGTGGCCCATCCTCCAAGCTATACAATAGTCCAATTAAAATATAACATCAGTAGCAACACAGTTGTTTGTTTTGTGGTTTGGGGGTTTTTTTATACGCACTAGGTTACATTTGTTAAATGAAAAGTTGCAGACACTGGAAGAGCATGCACAGAACAGTACAACATAGATCAAATCCAAGGGACTAAATTCAGGTTAGATACCACAGTCGTGAACCCTAGGCCTCAAATCCACTATCTTTCTAATTATATGTACAGGATTGACGATAGAATTCATATCTCTTGCATTCCACCAGAAACATAACACTGCTCTAGTAGAAATGTCTCTTTTCAACATTGATTGTAAAACCTCTCAGGACAATACCATATCTTTCCCAGAAGAAACGAGACCAGTTTGAGATTAATGGAGGTCCTGTGTGGTTGGGTTTTTGGGGGGGGTTTTTTTGGTAGTTGATATATAATTATGAGAGCTTCCTTTTATCTGTCTAGAGATACCGTTGCAGCACATGAAAATTCTACCACTGAATTTTGCATTTGCCTACTACATGATAAACAACGTCTTGGCATTTGACAGATGCATGATAAAAGCTTTGTTATTTTCAGGAGAAGAATGAGGATGCTTGCCAGAGTGAGATGGTTTAATTTCTTCACTCTGCTTCCTGCTACTGGACATCTGACCCTTTTGCTCCCCTTTATCTTTAGTGATTCTTTCCTTCTTTCACTTACCACTGCCTCTTTGCTTTCATGACTGCTTGCTGCTGACCTTTAACAAGCCCTGTAAGTATTATACTGGGTAGTAGGATTTGTCCATTTTTTAACAAATAAGGAATTTATAGAGCTGGTAAATGATCCAATATCAGTGAAGCATTTTTAATTGTGTAAAACCCAAAAAGAATGGCTCTAAAGGGACAAAAGAGACACCCATCCCAAGGGATGTTGCTTTTTTAATAGTTTTCCTATAATACTAGTTCTGCTTTTTGTTTCTCTTTTTCCCCATAAAGTGTTGGCTGATATGCTTCATGCACTAGAACAACAACTGTGGCACACACCAGCTTTAGTGTCCAGACCAGAACTGTTGATCTGGTTTGTGTTGATTGCTCTCCTCCATCCCTTCCATCCTTACTTCTGTCTGCGTGGAACTCATGACAAAGTTGAGATGTACTGTGCAACACTAAAGTAGCACTCTTGGGTTTTTTTAATGTTTAATATGTTTGGGTATTTAATTTCTAGCCTGACATTAAATTTAGTAAGTTCAATAATTCTAAAAAAAATTGTCCTTAATTAAACAATTTCATGCTGCTATTCAAATACAGCTTTCCAGTCTCTCTGTGAAGTGTAGCAATGCTGCTGCTTAGCTTGTGCATTAAAAACATAATGACCTGTGTGACAGTGTCCAGTGTGCTGTGATGTTCCCAAAGCTTAGAATTCATTTCAGTTTGGAGGGTGAAAATCTATGTGTAATCAAATGAGTGATTCTGGTATTAATAAGATGCCAAGTGCTCTAGTGTTTCCAGCTGATGGTGGATAGTAAGTGCATTGTTAATGGAATGCTGACACCTCTTCCACGCTTTTCCTTCTCAGAGGGCTTAAACAATCTTTTGAAATAACCTTGGGAATTTTAATCCTTATTAAATACAGCATTTTTTCTTCAGTGTGCCACTTTGTGCTAACCCTACAGTATTTCCTTGCAGTTCCCTCATCAGAGATAATAACATCTAGATGCCTGAAAGTGATAACCTGATGTTGTTTCTTATTAAAAGAGAAAAGAAAATCCTGTTTGTGAGTTCCTACCAAAAAATCCCTAAGCACTGTCATGGCACTGCCTAAGTGTACATGTGGGATCCAGCTCCCAAAGACAACTAGAACGAATTTTTGTTTGTTTGTTTGTTTGATTGGTTTTGTCTTGTTTTTTCTCTTAAAGTGAATCTGCTTAATCTGCCATTTTCTGTAGCCCATACGTTTTGTGGGTCACTTATGTAACACTGGATAAAAATTTGGACTTTTAAGGACTGCTTGTCCATGTCCTATTAGTTTCCAACCTACCTATCATATTTAAGGAAATAAAAAATACATTCTACTGTGTAACACCTGTAAAACATACAGGATCACTGAAGAGCAGTCTCAGTGAAAAGACTGCTTCCTTCCTGCAGCTGATCAGTCAGAAAATTTAACTGGAATGTAATGCGCTGGGTCACAGCTGCAGTTTTTGGGATCTGTGTGTTTGCATCCCTGGACAGACAGCTTAATTTTCAGTTCTGCCATTCATTCTTCAAGTACCAAGCTACCTCTCTGGGTCTGAATGAGCACCTCCTTATGGTACTGGGCCTGAGTCTCAAACTGACCTATGCTAAGAAAGAACCATCTAGTTTAATTTTTAACTTGTCAAAGAAATAAATTATTTCTTTGTTGTTTTAAATGTCTCATTGGTTCCCCTCAAGCTGTTACAGTTAAAACAGAAGCATGTTTGGATGGAGTACCATCTAAAAGATCATACTTTAGGGTAGGGGTCAGCCTCTTTTCCCAGGCAACTAGTGACAGGAAAAGAGAAAACAGTCTCAAGATGCACAAGGGTTCAAGTTGAACATCAGGAAAAATTTCTTCACTGAAAGGGTATTTAAGCATTGGAATGGGCTGCCCAGGGAGGTGGTGGAATCACGATCCCAGGAGTGTTCAAGAAACGTGGCACTTAGTGCTATGGTTTCGTTGACATGGTGATGTTCAGTCAAAGGTTAGACTTGATGATCTTGGAGGTCCTTTCCAGCATTAATGATTTCTATCATGAGCATTCTGCCCAGTCACAGAGATAGAAGTGTCATCATTTATCATTTAAAACCCAACCAAACCCCCTATAATTTGCTCTGTTATTTAGTGGCCAGTATGCAGTGCAAGTATCTAATACATTTTTTATCTTACCTTGTATTATAAAATTTTCAAGTAGGCAAAACTAATCTAAGAATGCATTAGGCAATAATGAACTCAAAAGGGTAGGTCTAGCTAAGGAAATGCTGATCTTTCTTCTGATACCTCTGGCCACACTGTTTTCAGCAGGTCTCTAACTTCCATTCAAGAACTTCTGTTGCACTTGCAACCTAATGGGACCATTTTGATACAATTCTTTTATTTTACTGTAAATTGTGCGGAGGGGAAGGGGACCAGAACAGTTTTCCTGAACATACTCTCTAATGCACATCCTACCTTTCTGATCCTCTTCCAGAACTCTTGGTATTTTTTCTTGGTTTTGGAAGGCTATGTGGATTCTTACGCTTTGGTGGCAATAAGCAAACTTTCTGCCTCACACTATCCCCTTTGTTTCAATGACATTCTGGCTGGGCTCCTGAATCTCATAAAGTGAATCGGTATCACAGACAATACTGCTGCATGTTTGCTTTGGTCTGCAGCACACTGACAGTTAGTATTGATTAAAATCTCAAGTAGACCAAGGTCTAGAAAGAGACACAGTAATGGACTTAAAGCTTTTACTAAATAAAGCTGAGGAAAAACAACACAAAGATGCAGAGTCTACCTCGGCAGAGCCAGTAGTTCTCTGGAAAGCCTACAAGATTGTTAATCCAGCAGAAGAAACCATGGTTTAGAGATGCTTTCCATTCATTGGGAATTGATTATATTGAATTTCAGGAGCATTCTCTGAAAAACACTGTAACATCTAATAGGGGCTACCCATCTTTATGTGGGCTTCACCTACTCGCAGCAAGAAATGCTTGAACAGCAAGACTGGATCGGCAAAAATGGTTTGTGCAACTGCAGGTCAGCGTAACGTTAGATATGGAAAAATACGGTGCTCTACTGATCCTCACATTTGGCTTTCTCACCCCTCTTTCCTCCTTTATTTATGGATGCTCAGCCCTCACCATATCTGACACATAATTTTGTTATTTCCTGAATACATTTTTGGACAGTAGCAAAGTACTTCAGAATAGAGGCACTATCACCACCCGTCCCAACACGAAACCTGCCTATACACTCCAATAAACAGCTCAGATCAACAAGAATAGTCTGCTAACATGGTGACTGTTTAGTGACCAGAGCCAATGAGTAGCTCATTTCTGTTTGAAGAACCCCTATGATTTATAAACCCTCCTGTTACAATTTTTCTCTACAGACGTTCTCCTCTTCTTACCCACCATCAGAATTCTAGGGGTTTGGTTGTTTTGTGGGTTTTTGTTCTGATATTCACTGACACAAGACTTCATTGTGTATGTATATTTTGAAATACAATAAGCTGACAATGTCAATATTATATTCTTTAGCATTGCTTCAGCTATCTCATTCTTCCCTTCCTGTATTTCCCCCTCACCCCAAAGCCACTCACAAGTAAAAAGTAGTGGTAAAAACTGATCTGGCCGAAATATTTTGAAACAAACAATGACTATAACTGTCCTTTCTAAAGCGCTGGCTGTTAATACTTTCAATGACATCCATGTGACAAAACAGTTGTACAAAGCAAATTCAGCATATGAGGATCACAATAGTTAGAGAAACTAGATAGAAGCAGCATCTTTACAAGCAAAACATCCATGAAACTGTGATATGGGAGAAAGAGTATTGGGATAATTTTGGGATAATATTGGGATAATTAAGATTGGTGGGATAATTTTCTTCACTACTTTTTTTTTTTTAATTATTCTTTCTCGTCTTTCAAGTAAAGCCATAGATAATCCTTTTCTGTGTGAACTGAAAAGATTTCACACAGTAGAAGAAATTCATGACTCAAGTTTCTTAAAATTCAGTAGTCTTCCCCCCAGCCTACACATACACTAGGCACACATTAGAGTGCAATACTGAAAAGGAAAATATTTTTTCACCTAACTTTGTGGTTGACGGCACTCTGCTCCTGTTCAGTGTGGCAAATGGAGTCTACTACAGCATACTCATCTGTATTGAGAGAAAAATTACTCCTGCCCATCAGTCACAGAGTGGATGAGGTACAAAATCCATTCCCATGATGAATAAATCAGAGTTAAAAAAGGTCAGGATGTCTTCAGTGTCTGCTGGGGACAAATCTCATTTAAGGTTATTACATTCTTGTCAAAATCTTCACAAGAGTCAGTTTACCTACCTCTTTCCCCCCTTCCTGTGTTTCCTCCTTTCTTTTCCTAAAGTCACTCAGCTATGCACATATTTACTGCTTTGCTTTTTAACATCACATTGTTTTCTCTAGCAATGCAGGATATCTTGTCCTGCTACAGTGAAGACATCTTTAATCTCAAATAACGTCCATTCCACACTTAGCACTGGAAAGGGAAAAATACATGAGGTAAGGCCACATCCTTCAAACCCACCTTTTAAATACTGTGAAACTCCTAATTGTCTGACAAGAAATGGATTCCTACATCTGAAGGGCTAAAGATCTGAAAGGAAAATCCTGACCACAATTTTTAGGAATAAGAGCAAAATCTGCAGTTAAAAGTTGCTGTGCAATTCAAAGACTACCCTTTCCCTATTTATCAATTGTAGTGGCCCAAAAATATCCTAGGTACTCCAAGACAGGTTGAAGATTTGTTTTCCTGCCAACTCACTATTCATAGACCCATTTTCCAGTGTGGCAGAGAGAAGCAATTCAGCTCAAGTGACCCTCTGAGAACAGGGGCTTGTTCAGGACAAACTGAGGGCAAGGGATGGTTGGCTTCTCTGAACTAAAAGCTCTCTCATGATCTCAAATCAAACCTATGACTACTAATGGACTCCAACTAGGTCCTTCTGAGAAACTGTCAGAATAATTTTTTCCAAGCTGTCCTTGCAGAACCCTCTTTATGTCCATCTGAAGTCCTGGGGTTTTTTGTGCCACAGGAAGAAGTCAGGTGAAAAAACAGTCTGCTCTTGTATTCTAAAAATGCTTTTTAGCCAGAAGCTACTACAAATTCACAGGTCATTTAAAAGAACTGCTGGTATGTCATGGAGACTCCAAATATTTGGAAACACCCTTATTTGTTCCTTACTTTAAGTGTCTTTACAGATTTCTGGTAGTGGCTGTAATTCACGGCAGCAGCAGGAAAGCGTGTGTGTGTGTCCCCTCCCAGCACACTTGCTGTCACCTCCCCTTCACTTGCTGCTGCTGTTTTCCCTCTACTCTAGTCACGGTTCTTGTTCTGCATGCATAAAATTTGTTCCTCTGGGAAAAGAATCATTACAAACGAAAGGCCTAAAATCTCAACTTGGGAATTAGCAGGTAGATTTAAAGGTATTCTTCTCCCCTGGCATTTGCCTCAAAGGAAAAGAAAGCAGACAGTGGTGTTGAAGAACTAGATAGCCTATACAAGGCCTGCCTAGCCCTTCCTCAAAATACTTTCTAACAGAGTCAATAATCCATTAAGCAACTACCCTGCTTCAGGAACAAATCCGCATGCAAACTGGAAGTAAAGCATTCAGCTGCAGAGCTGACAAAATGGAAACAGCCCTGCCACTCCCGCAGGAGCCACGTGCTGAAGCAACCTTTCAGGTGTGAGGAGTGCCCACAGTTCCGGCACCTCTCCCAGTGTCTGTCTCTTCCAGGAGGAGCTAACATGGGCCCTCCCAGGCTGCCCAATGCCAGGCTACACCACATGATGTAGATCAGCAGTTCCAACCAAGCAGATTTGTGAGTTTTCACAAGCACTGCATATCTGTGCACAGGTCAGAGGGCACATTTTGCTTTACGTGGGACTGACAGTGACCACTGAATCAGCAGGTTTTTTGGTAACACAGTGAAGTGCACTTCAGGTCTGAAAATAAAGTTAAGGGTTTCCAAGACTTCAAGAGATATTGTGCATGCCACAGCTTTCACTCCTTTGGGTGCTTAGAACCCATAAACCCAGTTTTCTCTCTGGCTTCCTTTCGAAACCCTGCTGCTGACTGGGAATGCAAAATTGTTTCCACAACAAGGACCCTAACGAGAAGCGAGGTTAAAAACCTTAAAATAAAAAGGAGAATGAGAAGGGTGCTAGAGGAAAAAGCAGCTTTGCTAAGTCTCCACATCTCATTTGTGAAATTAATTATTTAATTATACAACTAGACAGTGCAGACACTTCCATGCTGTCTTGGAATTTAAGCTCGGGAAAACCGCACATGCACCCTTGTGAGAGGATAAGAGCGGCGGCCCCACTCCTCGCCTCGGGCCGAGCCGGGCAGGCGGGCGGAGGTCTCGGCCGGCCCTCGGCAGCCCCCTGCTGGGGCTGCCCGCTGCTCCCGGGAAGCGGAGAACGGAAAATCCCGTGACTGGACAGCATTCTCATTCCGGACACCTGGAACACCCCGCTGCCCAGAGGTGTCGAAAAGCCCGAAGCGGCCATCACCATCTGCCTGAACAATGCGGCTCTGAGTTGCCATTTGCCATTCCCAGATTTTGTCGGGAGTGTTTTAACTGCACAAGAGAGCTGAAGAAAATGTTTAAAAATAAACAGTCGGCAATACAGGACTAAACTGGGAATTTGCCGACGGAAGATCAGGAGAGCAGTCGGTGAGGCCTGTCCCAGCGGAGTCCCGCAGGGCAGGCTGCTCCAGCTCCTCCCTGCAGCACACTCGGCAGCCGGCTCCTCAATTTAGTTTAAGCATTTGTTTTTAATCGCACATGTCGGCATGCCGGGTGGTTAACTTGCAGTGTCACACAAAACAAGGACAAGCCTCCCAGTTAATCAAATACCAACAAAACGTCTCATGTCTTATTAATGATACTTGGATCAGAGCCAGGTGGAGTAAGTTTGAAAGGCAAGAACCCTCTGCGTTCGTCTCTATCTTAATCATTGTGGCATACACTGAAGTTGCTAGAAACACAGACATCAAGAGACGACCTCCTATACGCTATGTAAAACCTCACAAAAGAGGTTTTTAAGGATACCTGTGGCTGCACCTCTCTTCCTTGGTAAAGCAACGACGAAGCCAGGTGAGCCCCACAGCACATGTGGAACTCAAAGCATGTCCTTACGTTCCATACAATCTCACACGCATGGTACAGGCTCTACTCGGCTGCACAACCCGTCCTTCAGTGCATGGTTCACAGGAACGTTGTTCCCATGATATGGTTCACTAGCTCCAGTTATGTCCACACTTTCTCCGGACAGAGGCATTGTCCCTCTGTCGGTACTCTGCAGCTTTTGTGCTGGGACCCAAACACACATGGCCGTGCAGTGGGATGGAACTGGAAATGTTCAACCAGGGCTGAAGGCAAGAAAAGTTCTTTCAGCAGGCGTGTGGGCACACATTAAGCTTAAACCAGTGACCAAACTGTCTTTCAATTACAGCTGGGTTCAGCTAATCACAATCTTTTAAACATCTGCAGATCTCACGGGAAACAGATTTCTTTACATAATGTAAAGATTTTTAGGCAAAAGTCAAACTTAGTAAAAGTGTTTTTTCCTTTTTCAATGTAAAGGTACAAGATCCATACACTGGAAGAATTTACCCACTTCCTTGATCAATTTAGTCTAATATTTTTTGCAAAAAACAATCCCCAAGATGCTAGGAATAAAATACGACAGTAACAGTAACAATAATGTTCTCAAGCTATAAAAACACTAAACCAAACTTGCAGTCTCAATTTGCATTTCCCAAAGCGAGCCCTAACTTTAACATATTGTAATAATGTTGTATTAAATCTTGGGGGTTTGTTCTTTGGCTTTTGGTGGGATGCCCAGAAGTACTGGGCACTTTATACAATCACATTTTCCAGTAATGAATACACACAAATGGCTGGCTTTATCAAAGAGCATGACTTCACATAACTAACAAGAATTATTCCAATTTGTACTCAAGATACACAGGAACTTTCTAGGGAAAAACAAACTAGTAAAAAATGAAATTCAAAACACATCACCACCACACACAAATCTCCAGAGAATCTGGGAGTGGGTAGGGGGAAGCAGAAGGAAACAACAGTCTTGGCTTTGAATGTCTATATAGGACAGACCTTTATTATTTTTCTTATACCCTTAGAGTAAAACTTAATTTCCAGAAAGTTAAAAACAGTAGACATCAACAACATTATCAGCTTAGAATCTTAAATGCATGAACAGGTATTTTGGTGAATGGCTCACTTATTCCAAGGATGAGATCTCAGTTCCTACAAAACAGAATTAGGTATAGTTCAACACTATAAATCTGTTCTTTCTACTGTAACAATATTCCAATACATTTTTTAATCCCACATGCTAAGACCCTCCCACAATTCACAGAAATGTGATGGCCACATTTTTAGCATTATTTGCAAAATGGATGTAATATTTTATAAGAAGAATACTTATTTCCTTTTGGATATTATCTAGAAAGATACATGAATTTTTTGTAATACAAGACCCAAAAATATAAAGCCACCTAAATCTTTGGCAGCAGGTATATCCTACTGAATATTACATACTTTGGGCAAAAACTGAAACCAATAGTGTGCTAGTGGTACAGAGAGGGCATAACAAAGAAAACAAAGAACAGCCTCAGCTAATTCTTTCTGACCATGCAAACATCAGATGGCTAGAAAGAGGACAGATTCCCCATAATATGCCAAAGAAATGTACTATAATAGCTTGATAATCGTACATATTAAAAAAGATTATGCATTGGTCTTCACTGTATTCTGAAAAAAAAAAATTACATGCACGTATCAGTATAAGACCATTCTCCATAAAAATTGCTCTAGAATTCTACCTAGTTTCAAAGTAGATGAAGATTTTCTTCTAGAATACTATCCCAGAGGGCAAGAAAACTGACACTAAACCCGTCACAGCTCATCCTTAAGTTCATAAACAGCTTTGAAAAAAACCTGTTCGTCATAATACGATTGGTTTTGTGATTCAAAATTATCAGTCCAGGAGAGGCCAGATTGATGCAATCATAGTGGTAATCAAGGTAGCAGCTCAACCTGTTCACCAACAGCTGAAATCAAGACAGGTAGTCAGGATGAAACTATAGATGTTTATGAAATGTTAACTGGGCATTTCACTCAGTTCTGAGGCAGAATTAACAGCCTCATGTACCAACTCTATGATTTAATCACCTGCTATAATACTCTGATAGTTTAGAAGTTCAAGATATCATCATTGTTAACTCACTGATATATCGATTCAATTTCATTCCTGACCTGTATTTACTGCATTGCTCATTCTTATTTAGCACTTCAGACTGTAGCTATAAGTGAGACTTGCCTGACTCTTTTTTTAGTCCATTAGGAACAAGTAAGAACTGCTTCCTTATTCAGCTTTCAAACAGAACTGATAACTACAAGTCCAAGAGATTTATCACGCTGCTTTTGGCCAGGGTAGGGTTAATTTTCTTCACAGTGTTCAGTATGGGGCTATTGTTTTGGATTTGTGCTGAACACAGCGATGTTTTTGTTACTGCTGAGCAGGCCTCTTCCGCTTTTTGTACTGCCATGCTGGGGAGGAGACTGGGGGTTGCATAGGAGGTTGGGAGGAGAACAGGTGACCCAAACTGACCAAAGGGATATTCCACACCATACGACAATCACACTTAGTATATAAAGTGGGGGAAAGAAGAAGGAAGGAGGGGATGTTTGGAGTGATGGCATTTGTCTTCTGAAGTAACCATAGTGCATGATGGAGCCCTGCTCTCCTGGAGATGGCTGAACATCTGTCTGCCCATGGGAAGCAGCGAATTACTTCCTTGCTTTGCTTTCCCTGCATGCGTGGCTTTTGCTTTCCCTATTAAACTGTCTTTATCTCAACCCAGGAGTTTTTAGCTTTTATCCTTCCAATTCTGTCTGCAAGCTTGCTGGTGGGGGAATGAGTGAGCAGTTGTGTGTTACTTGATAGCTGGCTGGGGTTAAACCATGACATTTATTTAAAAACAACTGTCTACATCTTAATGTATTTACCCCTCAGAATGAAAAATACATTATAGAAGAACATACATTCTTTTACACTCGTTATTTCATACATCTCTAATTAGTATAAAAACAGTGACAAACGTCTGCCACTTGAGCCAGGTAATAAGATACCCAGTGCAAACCCCTATCGCTAGAATAAAACACATCCACTAGTAATTGATCAAGATATATCTTCTGATAGAGGTTTCACACTGGCCTTTCACACTGAAATATCTTTACATTTGGATGATATACTTTACTTACAGTTACTGTGCCCAGGCAAATGGTAAAACTATTGTTGCCCCATCCTAAGTGCAAAGACCCTCAGGGAAAACCAGATGGTTACTGACTCACTTCACAACGTTATTGTATTAACAAGATCCACTGATAAGTGGCTTCCCACACTTAAGTTATGAGAACCTTTCTTCTGGAATTCACCAGGCACTTGGAGGCTATTTATGCTGCCATTAACAGCATATGCTGTGCACACATACAACACTTAGTGACAGAATGATTTGCAGGGCATGGAGTAGGCTAGAGAAAAGGGATGCTGAGCTGTCAAAGTAATGTCTCATTAAATCATATGAAAATAGTGAAGAGGAAAGAATAGGACATAGGGAGAAGTGGAATAAAAACAATTTAAATAGCTTTCATGCTGTTTCTAGGAGACCGTGTAACATAGCTGCTGAATGGAAGATGCCTGCTGTCAGCAACAAGCAACAGTAATACAGAAGGGCAGGGGGCTGAAAGAGGGAAAAAGGGGTACACACAGACAATGGTTATTAATCATGTTTCAGATTGTCGATTTCCCCTAGAGAACTAAATTAAATAAAGCATGAGGAAGCCAATATAACCAATGGAGAATGTAAACAAAGAAGAGCCTCAGCTTTACTAAAACAATGATGATGATAAATTTAACAGAAACACAACATTAGCATTTTGATAGATGTGGAAGTGTTTTATAGCTCTACCAGAAATACTAAGGTAGACTTCATGCACAAGACTGAGCTGACACCACAGGTCATTTCTTTTGCAGAAACAAGAACACTTTGGCCAACATAAGAGTATGGCTGTAAGGAATCCGTGCCTTAGAGACAGATGATACTGAAATGTTGCTCTTGAGCCTCAGGCCATTTACAGAAGTAGCTCAGGAAATGTTTTTACAGATGAGAGGACACACCAGTACATAAAGTCCCAGTTCCAAAGAACAGAAAGCCTCACTGATAATTTCTTTTTATGCTTTTTAAGAAACCTGCCTTTCTATTTAGAGTTATCTGACAAGTCCAATCACCTTTTCAAGGACTCAAAGAAAAAAGCCTGACAAGTTACATATTGGGCAAAGTTTTGTATTATTTATATATTATGATCACAATTTTTGTTCCAATTTTCAAGTATCTTCCATCTCTAAAAGTCTAAAAACTTATAAATAAGAACAGCAATTTCTGTTTCATACACAAAGAATACTGTTGTTCAAGGAAGGCAAATTACTTGACAACAGCTGTAGAATAAGTCAACAGCAGAGCTAAGAATCATAGAATGTCCTGAGTTGGAGGGGACCCACAAGAATCATCACTCTAACCCTTGGCCCTGCACAGGACAACCCCAAGAGTCACACCATGTGCCTGAGGGCATTGTCCAAATGCTTCTTGAACTCTGTCAGGCTTGGTGCTGTGACCACTTCCCTGGGGAGCCTGTTCCAGTGCCCAACCACCCTCTGGGTGAACACCCTTTTCCTAATACCCAACCTAAACCTCCCCTGACACAATATCAGGCCATTCCCTCAGGTCCTGTCACTAGTCACCACTGAGAAGAGGTCAGTGCCTGTCCCTTCACTTCCTCTCATAAGGAAGCTGCAGACTGCAATGAAGTCTTCCTTTAGTTTCCTCCAGGCTGAACAAGACAGGTGATCTCAGCCACTCCTTAAATGGCTTCCCCTCAAGGCCCTTCACCATCTTTGCTGCCCTCCTTTGGACACTCTCTAAGAGCTTAATATCTTTCTTATATTGTGGTACCCAAAACTGCATACAATATTCCAGGTGAGGCCACACCAGTGCAGATCAGAGTGGGACAATCCCCCCCACCCTGGACCAGCTTGGCGATGCTTTGCCTGATGGCCCCCAGGACACGCTTGTCTCTCCTGGCTGCCAGGGCACATTGCTTGGATAGATTGTAGTCGTCCCGGTTCCCAGTCTTTTGCTTCAGTTACACAACCACAGAACTGAAGAGGTGAATTCAGGCTGAGAATGTTTTCAACTGGCCCTTAGACAAAAAAAGCAGATAATTAAAAAAGATACCCTATAGAAGGATTTCACTGATAGACTTCATGAGGTAGCACAATGAAGAGAGTGATTTGATTCAGGAATGTAGAGGAGGGCTTAGCAGATACCATAGTTTTACACTACCAGCTCCACAGAACTTCAAGATACTAGCCTGGTATACTACAGACACATACTTATGTATGTAGTAGATGACATTAAGTGCCCCAGACAACTTTGTTAAAGTTACTTTATATCAGAAAAGGCAACAGTATTTAATAGAGAGCTTGATACTGAAAGGAAATGAAATTGCAATTAACTGCATCATTTTCCAAGGTCATTTCTTTGAAGTTATTTGGATATAGGCAGTTTGGAGACAGACATACTAGACACTAGTTGCAACAAGAAGATGCAAAAAAGTGCAGATCAAGTTTGCAGCATTTAAACTTGGTGTGGCAATTACTGCAGCAGACATTTGGCCCAAACTGTTCTCTGCAAAGAGTACTTCAACCAAACTAATTGGAAAAGTGCCGCCCACTCATCAAAACTGGATCTGTTTGTAGGAATATACCTTTTCAACATTTAACACCTGTATCAGACTTGAGCTGAAGGTCTCATCACAGATAACATGCCTGAAAAGGCACGTTCTTCTGTCATCTGCTGGTTTCAATAAATTGTCACGTTCTTATAAGAGAATACACCAACATGAAGTTAACAGTCTATTAATTTCAGAAGTTTCAGATGCATGGTTCTACCTCAACTGAAACATAATCAAACTTTTTTATTTAGTTAGATTTGTATGGATAATACATCTAGGAAAAATACTGGTATAAAAACTCAATCCTGAATGAGCAATCCACAAAACTCCCAGATTCTTTGGATTGGAGATTCTCAAACTGCGGATAAGGAGTCCTAAAGCTTCCTACAGGAGCATGCAATATACTTTTATCCTGCAGAAGATATAAAACAGCAGAAAAGGCTCTATGCCTCCATGGAGGCAGATTATAAGGCTTACATAAGGTACTATGTTCTAAAGTGGTGCAAATCATCTGATTTATAGTAACTATCTCTGTGTACTCTTTACCCAGAGCAAGTGTAAAACAATTTGAATTAGGAACACCACAGTTATTTGGAAAGTAAATTTCCTAAGATTAGTTATATACTACAGAGCTGCTAAGACCCATTGCTTTTAATAAAAGCTTTACTCCACAAGGCCTAATCCATCTGCAACAAAGAAGGAACACCTCTGCTAAGTCTGAAAACTGCAGAAGAGGTAGCAGACAGTTTGGACGCGAGACTCAGGCTTATTGCCAAATTGATCATAGTTGGTTGGCTGATAAAATCTTAATGCTTAATACTTAGAAGACCATGGAAGAAAGCACTGGTTTGTAAACTCTCAAGAGGGAGTAATGTTGTTAACCAATGACACAGCTTTGCAACCACCTTGCACTGAGTTCAGTACTACTTAGCAACGTAGGGCCAAACAAACTACAGTCATACCTCATATCAACCACGTATGCACTCCTGAAATGCGTAACTTCTAGCAGTCTGACATAAGAAAGCTACTTTTCCCACAAAAATTAGTGTAATAAATGGGCGATATGTGCAGGCACGTCAGAAAGAGACTTTAAATACACAGAGATAGTACAAGAATATATGAGAGATATATAACATATATATACTATCATATCATAGTATGAGTACATATGAGAATCACACGGTGGTTGAGGTTGAGAGGGACCTCTGGAGATCACAGGGTCCAACCTTCTTACTCCAGCAGAGTCACTTAGAACAGGTTACTGAGGACCACATTCAAACTACTTACAAGGAAGAATTTTTTTACAATGTGGGAGATGAGATACTGTAACAGGTTGCCCAGAGAAGTGGTAGATGCCTCATCCCTGGAAAAAATCAAGTCAGGTTAGACAGGGCTCTCAGCAAACTGGTCTAGTTGAAAATGTCCCTGCTTATTGCAGGGACCTCCGAAGGTCCCTTCCAACCCAACTCTATGATTCTATGTTCAGGTGACTTCTGAATATCTCTAAGGTGGGAGACTCCACAACTCTCTGAGCAATCAATTCAAGTGCCTGGTCACCCTCACAGTGGAAAAATGTTCCCTTACATTTAGCTCTGTTTCCATTTGTGTCATTCCCTTCTGTCCTGTCACAGAGCATCAGCGAAAAGAGTCTGGGCCCATCTTCTTTTTACCCTCCTCTTTGATATTTGTACACAGTAACATCCTCCAATCCTTCTCTTCTCCCGGCTGGACAGTCCTAGCTCTCTCAGCATTTCCTCATAGGAGAAATGCATGGATCCTTTAATCGTCAAGTAAGATCAGGGTTACTGATTCACCAAACAGAAGAGATCAGAATCCGAGTCATCCAACCAAGGAGGTGCTGACATTTCAAAATAGAGAACGTCATAGAAGATTTAATCACCACGTGATTTCATTGCTGTCACTTTCCTTGAGTAATTTTACAGAAAGGATAGAAAAGCAAGGTGATTATATCAATTAGCATTGCACTGTATTAAGTGATCAGCAAGAGAACTCTGAAGTGGAGGATAAAGAAGCAACAGATACAGCAAGGTGTGGCTTCACTTGGGTAACTAAATCTAATTCTCTCTCTGTGATCAGACTTCCATTTAACATTCAAGATCTCACAGAATCTACCTGAAGGGAGCTGTGTACTCAAACATGTGCCAACACAGATCAGCCATACTGAGCCTCTTGCAAAGAGGGAAGCATTTCATACCATTTCGATCTGTTTTGCTCCTCTGCAGAGCTTCACTGTTAAGTGATGTTAAGCCTGCCCTACACAGCCTGCTTTGTGAAGTGGTAAGCACACCAGCTGGAGCAGCCCTCCAAATGCTAATTGCTACTGCTCCCCCGTGCCTGCCTTTTAAATGAGAGAGAAAAAAAAAAAGTATCGAAGGGAAACAGATCGAAGAGAAACGAAAGCAGAAGGGGGAATAAAAAAAAAATTAAAAAGTGAATTTGGCAGATGGATCACGATGTCAAGAGGTAAAGTATCATTAGGGGATAAACAGCCTTCCTGAGGCAGAGTGTGGAAAGCTTCCCTTGTAATATCACAAAGTAGCTTATGGGAGAAGAGCTAATAGGTTTAAACACTTTCTCCTGTTCGCCGGGATGTGCGCGAGCGCTGTCCGGAATGCGCCATGGCCGGGCCTGCAGCGCCCCCGCGCGGCCACGGCCCCACAGCGCGGGGCTCCGCCGCCCTGCGCCCGGGGCGAGCGGGGCACGGCCGGCAGAGCCACCGGGAAGGACACCGTCACCGTGGAGCAAAAAGCCCCTTCTGATACCTAATACCTGGTACAGGATCCGGCATCAGCTGTACCTTGAACTCATTTACTCTGTTGACTTAGTTAAACACAAAAAAAGCTAACTTTAACAGCAGATAAAATAAACAGATTCGGGTTACACAGACACCGGCCTGTGCCTTGGTTACATCTTATTTGGTACGTCTTAGTTACATCGTGATTTCTTAGTTAGTCTCAGTTTTAAAACACAAAACTGTCTCTTGCCTCAAACCCTGACAGGCTGCCACACCACACCTGGAACTGATGTTTGCTATTTTGTACCAGTTGTTATCCACACAAGCATCTACTCCATTTAGTTAGTCCATGATAGACATATAAAATTGTCCCATTATTTGTAGAAGGCCATGCTGCAGCACTGTTTAGAAATATGACAATCCCTGAAGTTTAAACTTTTATTTTACTGCAGTATTTATACTGCACAGACCTTCCAATTCTCCTTTCAGGAGGGCAGTAGATAGGCAGTGCAAGCTAGGAAATGAAATCATTATGATGCAATCTGATGAAATAATGGATTGTGCTGGAAATACACGTACTTTGGAGAGCCTTCCATCCCTTACGCACTCATTACCAGAAGGCAAGCGGACACAGCCTCCAATTCACAGATCCCAGGAAACAAGAACACAGTAGTCACAACAACACAGTTTTATTTATTGCAAAGTATTTGATTTAACTAGGAAAGTGCTATCAGAAGAAACCAGAAATCTGTAGAAAGGCAAAGATAAGAAGACAGTACTCTGAATGGCATTTAATAGTAAAAGAACTTCAGATATCTAATTCTTTCATGAGGTATTTGCAATCGCTCCTGCAACTACATGGCCTTTGTAGTAATTCTGGTTGGTAGACAGCAGCTCCTAAGGTACACTTACTTAGCTCCACCCAAAGCCAGCTCTGAATTCAGCATAATCCTGATGCCTCTCCTTCAGGACCAATTCTTCCACCTCTTCTCCCAAGGAGACTCTACTTTCAGTTGTGCTCTCAACATCCCTCCTATTTGCTACTCTTGATATCATTGTAAATTTAAAAAGCCCATACTGAGCTCAGACTTTATCTACTGTATCACTGATTAACTAAATCAGCTCAACTGTTACAGTACTTTTTCCTCACACCAGCAAAGTGGGTGTGTCCAGAGTACATACTTCTTCCAGACCACCCAACAAGTCACAGAAGTGGAATATCAGCACTGACACATGTCATTGTCATTCAAACCAGCAGGGCTGCAGGCAGAAGCACTTACTGTCAACTTTAAAAAGTTGGTTTGCAAAACTACTTAGGCACATTAAAAAAAAAACAACCTTCTGATTACACAATTCAAAGCCATAGTCCAAAATCTAGTACTATTCCTGATAAACTGATGAGACAAGATGTGCTTTACATTCCAGGATATAGCCTCTAGGCTCATGTAATCATCAGCTCAGGCTAGTGCCCAGAATTCTTACTTCACCAATGCACTGTCATTACATGCTGCCTTGTAATGCTTACTTACAAAGACAGGAGGGGGAGGAAATAGCAGTATTATATCCTCCATGTATATATATAGTAATCACAACATCTTCCACGTTTATTTTCTTCTGGCTTTACAGGAGTTGCAAAAAGAAACCTTTCACTTACCTCTGTATCTAATTGCCAGCACAGGGTATATGAAATGGCAGAACTAGAAATTAAAATTTAATAAGAAAACTATAACAGAATGCTCAAAAAGAAGGCATGGGAGCTGCAAATTCCTAAAACCATCTACTTGGTTCAGATTCCCTTTAAGAATGGCTGTCAATATAAATGCTGTATCAGCATCTTATTCTCTTAAAAGAAAAATATAAAACACACTTATGTTTCCCAGAGACGTGTCATGGTATTCTAACACTAAGTTACTAATGAGAACCTCATCGATCTCCTGGTTCTTAAAGCAATCCACAACGACTATGAGTGATTGTGTTTTTAAAAGTTACTGAACTGAAGACAAAGCTCAGAATGCATCATCACTTGTGGCAACGCTAGCAGCTTGTATTCAAAAGGAAGCAATACCTATTTTGTTGCATATATATAAAGTCTACAACTTTTACACAGTGGGAAAAATCTGTTCCCTGTATAAATCCAGGGCATCTCAGTGCAAACAAGGTTTTTAATTAGAAGTGGTATTTTTGAACCTCCTGCTGACTTACAGCATCTCGCTGCCTCCTCCTCAGATGGCTAAACTGGCTTCCAAGAGAGACAGTGGAAAGAAACAAAATCACTATAATACCTAACTTTGACAAATCTCTGCTGGGGACAATTTCAATAGCAGAATGCTGCAGAGAGAGGTAACAAGAGAAAAAATGACTACTTACAAAGTCTTCCCTAATGGAGGCTCAAAACCTCACAAACAAGACAGTAGAGGAGGCATTTTATTCCTAAGCCTACAGACAGGATGATCAAGTGAGACGATTTTAATCAGAAACCATATTGTTAAAGAGAATGCAGAACAATGTCTGCACTTCAGTGGGTGAAGCCTTCTTTTGAATGCAAAAGTAGGCTTATGGGCTGGCTAGACCTCTGGCTGCGAGGTTCCCTCAACTGTCAGCACTGACAAAGCTTTAGCCCTCTCAGAAAATAGGCAGATATAAGCTCTCAAGTCAGACAGAGAAATAAGACTTCTTGGCCAGAACACGTTCTCCAATTTATTGCAAAGAGTTTATATTGACTGCCAGCACTGTACCTTCAGGAGGCTCTTCCCGCAGATGAGGAGGCAATTCTTCACTTGTAGTCTCAGTTTCATCATCCACCATCTGTGTTTCTAAGCTAGGGCCCTGCAGAACAAAAGAGCAAGAGTAGGTAAACTGGAGAAAGTTCAGAAAGGGACTACAAAAATGAATACAGGACTAGATAATATACCAGACAGTAAGGACACAAGGAGCTCACTTTAGCTGATGAGAAAGAAAGCTGCTGGGAGATTTGTTTGCAGTCAAAGTACTTACAAAAAGGGGAAAGTAAGAAAAAAAAAAAAAGGAGGAAATAAGGTAGCAAGCAATGTTACAAGGGTCTTCATAGACTGAAAACCAGAAAATTACCAGTGAAGCATAATTTCTAAATTACTGTTTCCAAAACATATATAATGCAAATAACAAATTCAATTCTCTATTTAACAAGGGTATCAGCAGATTGACCATACTTGTAATTTTCAGGGGAAAATTCTAATCTTTCATTTGTCTTATCAAGACAGATTCTGAAATACCTCTTTTTTCAAAGGAAAACAAAGCAAACTGACTTACAATTTTCCAACCACTGAGCATGTAGTTTTTCTCTACATGCCCAGTACATCCATTTGTACCTCCAAGTGTAACACGCCAAACTAACCATTCCTGAAAAATTACGAGACTACTCTCCAAAGTTTTGCATTTCCACTTTCGAGCCTTCACAATCTTGTAAAGACCCTGCAATGTTACTGCTGGAAGGACTTGAGTAGAGCCATCCGATTTATAGCTGTATTTAAGGTTGCTGAGCTCACTTTGCACACACAATATTTTCATGACTTGTGGAGTTATAAAAATGTAGTTGCCTTTTCAGTTTCAAACCACTACAGGGAAAAAAAAAAAAAAAACAAAAAACCACTGCCTGCTTCCCCCAACTGATTTTTTTTTCTTTTTTTTTAAATAACAGCAGAGTAAACACTGGGCATAGCTATGGGACTCCTTAAAAAAAAAAAATTCTTCTTTGTAATGCCAGTACAGTGAAGAGTGAAATCAGAAACTTAGCAGTCATTAGGAAATTAAGCTTCTGTGCACTTGGAAAACATGACTGGGTTTGTAGTCTGAACTATGTGAAAATGTGTAATAACATACACAGCTGAAACGTTACAGAAATACAGCTGGTACATCAACAGCTTGCAAAATTTTATTATTTAAACTCAGGAAGAAATGGGTTCATAGCATTAAAGCTGCAGTATTTATTTTCACACTTTTCAAACCCTGTGACTGCAAGGCTACCCCCAAAGCATTGCGTATTTTCTCTTTTCTCAGTTTGCATTAAGACTAACACACTTTTCAAATTCCATCCTTTGCACAAGTAGCTCACATTTTCATTCCTTCCCCGTTTTTCAACAAAATGGCCATGAAAACAAAAAGCACCACCACATTGTTTTCAGAGCCTTAAAGCAGGGAAAAAGTAGACCATCCAGGTGAAGTGTACAGGTGCATTGTGACAGCGCCAGCATCACAACCTTGATTTCTGCCATCCATGAGTATGCATGCTTTACCTAAGCTATTTAACTATTTCTCCTTATGTAAAAACACCCGGTATCAAAACTGCCCAGCTTTGGTCAGTTAACAGTTCAAACATTAAGTCATGCCTTGTAGTAGTTATCATGGCAAGGAAAAAAAAATTTTACCACAGGGTACAGATGGGAAAGTAGTAAGTTGCCTCACTTAGTTCAATTAAAAAAATCAAATCCCAGAGTCAGTAATCAACACCAAGCTCTACCCACCTCCTCACTTCACCTAAATGTGATCATTCCTTCCCCGATGTGTAACAGTTCTGGACAGGAGCAACAAACTGAATACAGAGTGTGTATCTGAATAAGTATCTACATCAACCACAGGCAATAAATGTATATACATTTCTTTCCTACCAATTAATGCTACAGAGAGAAAGGAGAAAATGAGGCTACAGTAGTATACCAGATCAGAACATTTATTTTCATATAAAGGATGCAGACATTTAGGACATAAGGTACAAATATTTGAACCACAACTATAATAACTCCTAAACTAGAAGTGATCTTAAATGTGAATCCTGTGTCTGTCTGTACTTTCCAGTTGGCAATTACAACATTATTTTAATTTTTAAAAAAAGTAACAGAGCCCTGTGCACATACTAACTATATGCTCCCCAAGGAGACAGTCCAACTTAAAGGGACTACAGAAAGGCCAGCAAGAAAAACATCATCTTTTCTTCTTCAAAACAGTCAGTAGTCTCAATTTGCTACCACAAGACAAAACCTGCTCAGTGGCTTCTCCCAACAACAGCCCATATGTGATGCTCGTCTGGGTTACAGTTGTTGTCATCTACATAAATACAAAGAGGATGCCAAATGCTATCAAAAGTGAGTGATGATGGCATTATGGTTTTGGGGTTTTTTTCTTATGCATGAACTACTTATTATTCAGTGTTCACCAGCAATACAGGATGATCCTTATCTCTGACAACACTTACCTCAAAACAAAGATTTATATTAGCTGAGGGTCAGCCCTGTACCTAAGCTAGCATTAACACATGCAGCTGTGAGGAAAACACAGCCCACTACAGACCACTATAACGTCCATGGCTGAGATGCTGTTTTCCATCATTTACTTCCCTCCAGTTCAAAACTTTAACACTTCCTACTGGAATCCTACAGAAAAAAAATACTCAGTACAAGATAACTACTTCTACAGAACATTCTCCATTAACAGAAATGGCCAGAACTTTGGAAGATTTTTTTTTTCACTACTCAAAACCAATTAATTATAACACAGTATATTTTTAACTGTATTTGGTGTACATTTCCTGTGTGGTTTTTAGAATCCTTCAAAAATAATTATTTACACTGAATAAAAATTATTTACAAACTTTTTTTTCTCAATTTAATGTTAAAAAATTTAAACAGTGTAGACTGAAGCATGGTATGTCAAGTAATCAGAAACTTAACTTTTCCAAGAAGCATTTTGCAAGAAACCTTGAAATCTTGCTACTTCCTCATTCCTGAAATGAAGTTAGAAACTTTTTCTACAGAGTAACTCCAGTTCTTATCTCACTGATATGTAATCTCTATATATATTCATCTATGATACAAGAAGTTTCTAGAAGTAGTGTCGCAAACATCAGTTTATCAGACTTCAGCGTATCAGTCTAACCACTGAGACCAATAAGTGTGCACAGTTTGGAACTGAATTTCACCAATTAAAATGTAAAAACATTAACAGTACATGAAATCCTGGGTTCCCATATGCATATGTAGAAGCAATATTTAAGGCTCAAACACTGACAGGTGATATTAACAAGATTACAAATTCTCTTTATAATAGCTTTGTATCTTGTATTTAGCATGTCCATTCCTTTTTTAGTTGTATCTTCTGAGTTCAATTCACCAAGCCTGCTGCAAGCTTGGTAATCAATATTTAAGATATCTACACCTCTGGCAGCACGGTAATAATCTACAGCAATCAAAAATTCCAGGAAATTGTCTTCTGAGAAGTTTATAACTAAGTTAAAGTTGTTGATCTCACCGTTTGTTTGGGTTTTTTTAATACTATTATTTCAGGAATGAGGCATCAGTTATGTTTTGGTTTTTCATTAGGGATCCATGACAGATGAGTATGGGAATGAAATGCACACAACTGTGTAAGTTATTGGCTTGTAGATTCCATAATAATCTTCTGGAGCTGCAGCTGTGGCAGAAGTATGTACACAGATTTCTTTTGCTACGATGCAGGAAGACAGATCAGGAACATGAGTAGATATTAAATGTATATTATTCCAATTATTTAGGGTTTATAATTAAAAATGTGGAGCCATTCCTCACTAGAGCCATTGAAGGGGCACAAACTTATACAGGTATTCTTACAGAATTTCTTACAGGTATTTCTTACAGAAATAGGTTATGGCGCAGAGTCTAGGAACATATAAGGAAAAATCCCCCGGCTCTCCAAAGACAGTCCCTGTTCTCACTAGCAAGCAGTTCATGCAATTCCTTTCAGAACTTGATGAGTTTCTAACTATGAGCACTATGAAGATTTAGTGGCAATTTTTGTATGTCATTGTAGTGGGCTGAGCCTCACCAGACACCAGGTACCCACTAAAGTCACTCTCTCACTCTCCCTCTGCAACTAAACAGACGAGAGAGGGGAAAAAAAAACCGGTTAAGGATTTATGAGTAGAGAGAAGAGCTGGGAGAGGTCACTTACTGATTACCTTCCCAGGCAAAACAGACTCAAAGTGAGGATATTATTTAAATTTATTACTAACAGGATAAGAGCCAAAGAGTGAGAAATAAAACAGTCTTAAAAACACCTTTCCCCCACCCCTCCTTCCTTCTGTTTTCCCTCCTCCTGCCCAGCACTGCAGGGGGACGGGGAAATGGGGGTAGCAGTCAGTTGTTGTTTCTGCCGCTGCTCAGGGAGAGTCGTCCTTCCCCTTCTCCTGTGGGGTCCCTCCCACAGGAAGACAGTCCTTGATGGATCTCTCCAACGTGAGTCCACTCCTCAGGCAGCAGTTCTTCCCAATCTGCTGTCCTGTGGGTTA
>VZRE01006380.1:0-23586 GCA_013396775.1 Cephalopterus ornatus | reverse complement strand
GGGGGTGGGATGGGGGAGGAAATCACTCAGACAGCTGCGCTGGTGAACCAAAGGCAAGCAATAAGACGACTTTAACGGCCTGAAGTTTTATTGCACTTTCTACATAACTACAGTTAGCAAACATACTATAAATGTGTTTTTTCTAGCCTGGTTCTTGACAGATAGATTTAATGATTAATGCCAGTTTGACTAAAGAAACAACATAATGCACTCTTCAGAAAGAATATTCTCCATTTCCTAACGAGATGCAGAAGTACCACTCTAGAAAGCGGCAGACAGCATGAGGAACTTGTCTGAAATAAAAATGAGAAGTCCTTTGCCTAATAATATAGGCATATATGACAGAGGTTGTTAAGATTTTCTTGACCATGCTACAGACTTTAAATGTAATACCCTTCTCACTATCCTCAGTGGGGTCACAATCAAAAAAAAAAAAAATATAAAAAACCCTCATAGAAAGATGCATTAAGCAGTATTCTGTAACTGTGGTTTCACACGACCTGACTTCCATGCATTTATTTCCTTAAAAGTGCACTACTACTGTTTTAGCTTTAATGAGTTGAAATTTAAGTAATTTTTCAAGGGCTTTTACAGCTAAAACATAGAAATTTTTACAGTAAGACTTGAATTAAAAGCACATAAGCGTATACCCAGCTTGAAAAATAAGCACTCTCCCCCAAAAGAGAGTCACAAGAGACATCACTGGAAGACTCTGAAATACAAGTCATCTTGCCAAAATCTTAATTTCATTTTTAAAAATTAGACAGAAAAAGCTGCAAATCCATTTGGAGTTAAAAAGTTGCTTCAAAATCCCTGAAAGTCATTTTAAATGCTGGAAATTGAAGATAAATAGAAAATATTTTATTCAGGACGGAACTTATTTCTGTTTCCTTATTTCATTAGGAAATTCAAAATGCATTTTCTGCAAAATAGCAAACATTTAGGAATTAACTGGGACATTGCAATATGATATATTTACCACATAACTTTTAAATTTATTTTGTTGATGGCTAGGTAGTTAAGTATTTCCTGCCTTACAAATTAGTTTTGAACTCAAATCAGAGCTCTTTAAGATGAGTGTAGCTTGTCATTCTATGCATTTATTGCTGTAGCGTTTTAAAGGAGAAACATTTCAGATAAAATATTTACTAACTCTACAGAACAAAAACTACATCATCTGGTACTATCAAGCCCTCCAATTTCACACCTAACCCACATGTCAAAACTTGACAGCCAGAAGCAGTGCCAGCAATTACACCTCTTTTATTTCAGGCTTCATAGAGATCTCATTTTCTTCCAAATTCACTCCAAGAACTAGTAAGAAAGATCACAGATTGCTGCATACAACATTCCAGAGTTACTACACTCAGCAACTAACAGCCATCAGAGAGAGAAAACACTTGATCATTAAGAACATAAGGAACACAACTAAAAAGTAAGAACTCATTTGGGCAGCAATAGCTTTTGGTAACTGCCGTCTTTTACTTTTTAGGACCTGTGAGGTACACAGGTTCGTCCTCCAAAATGTTTTTAGATTGAAAGGAAGCTCAAGAATTGCACTAGACCTTAAGCAGCTCTGAAGATGTATTCAGATTATAAGATTTGCCAATACCAGCAGAAGCCACTTCTGTGACTTCCAGAAAGTTCAACCAGGAACATTTCTTTTCAAGAAACTGCTTAAGAGCTCTACTACTGCCCTCAGCTATGTAAGAATGTACCTTTCCTGGAACTTTGAAGGTATGTAACCTCTTCCCATCTCTCTGAAATTCAGCTGAAACACTGTGAGAAGAAAAACACCACAAAGTCTGTAAGGTTCATCAATAAAGAAAAACAGATGTGACCAATCTTAGGCAAATACTTAAATCAAAATTATCTACAGAATATACACTCCATGTTCCTTTTTACTCTATCACATTCATGCTCTTCCTGCTTCCTAGAACACATTCAGAAAAACAAAATGCTAGGAAAACAAAATATTACTGTATACTCCATAGAAAGCAATACCTCTTGTCTCTTCTTTTTATAAGCTGTTCCTTTTCCAAGTACTTTTCATTTCAACTGTCAAGAGCCCTGCTAAACAGGATGGGAGACATGTAAAAAAAAAAGTAACATATACATCATTTTGACAGGACAATCCATAACATTCTTAAGGAACTGAGCTGTCTGTAAATACAAGCAAGAAAAATACTTACTTGAGCTTTCCTTAACTTTTGACGCTGCATCTTCAAAATATCTTGCCTTTTCTGATCTCTAAAATACATCTGCCAAGACCAAGTATCACAGGCAGTCAGAAAGTCATTCTCTTAAATATAGCTGTAAGTTTCTCAGCAGAAAATGTCCCATTTATGACACCTGTCTTATCCTAAAACATATAACTTAAATGCAAGCACATGTCAAAGCACCACAAGCTCTCATTCTACTTTGGAGAGTCACTTCAATTTAATAAAAAGGGGAGCAGTTACTTAACTGAAATCACATTTTGAGCTTGCTTTCAGAAACAAGAACATCAATATGACCTGACACTCTAGACGCCTTTCATTCCTCTAATTTTGGATTAAAGTTAGACCATACCAGGTAACCAACAGGGGCTATCCTAATGCTCCAACTGATTCACCAGTTGAACAGAACATACGGCACAAAGAAGTTCAGTTAGCAAGGAAATCCAGTGTTCAGCCACAACACAGTAAGACTGGAAACGTACTGTATTGTGGGACAGTAATTAGTGGCTGCCTGTGATGGACAGGTGGGATTTGGTCATCTCCCCACTGCCCTAATAAATCAAACTTTGCCTTTCCCCCATCTGATAGACATGTTACCCCAGCTCTTAATGCAGCCTGAAGAGGTATATTTCATTGCCATCAAGATGATCTGCCCTTGACAGAAAGAAAACATTCTTGACATATTCATACATGTGTTCCTACATATGGGAATGGTCCACTTTCAAGCTGACTGCCTCTCATTCCTGTCCTATAGTGCAGGAAACAGGGGCTTTAACCGGTTTTCTATTTTGCATAGCCTGGACGGGCCCAGAGATACTATCTTTCAGCACTGACACTGCTTGAAAGAGATGGGAACAGAAAAAAAGTACACAAAGACTATCCTGAATCCAGTCCAGCTTCAAAACCTCAAGTTCTAAAGCACTGCTTTGTCACACTACATTATTTCACTCTACCTTTTTAACAGCATACTTATGTTATTTGATAGACTTAAAAATAAAATACATCAAGTTTCAGTTTCTTCAGCAAGGATCAGGCATTAGTAATGGATCCTGAAGGAATTGCTTCCAGAGAACTCCCCCGATGTTACCACTTACTTCCCTTTGCCTGCTTCTTCCCTCCCACAAGCAGGCAGACCATCTTTACAATAATACAATAGCATTAACTTGTTTTCTTTTGACTGCTCTGCCTTCTCAGCAACCTGCTAACCATCATCAATGAGCTCAGCATCAAAACTAATGCTGTTTAAAACACACAAACTCAAGTGTAGTTCCCAAGATGTGACAACAATGAGGGGAGAAATCGGCATTATAGCTTTTCAGAAAGCTTAGTTCTGCTGTATTCCTTGCAACCATCAACGACTTAACTCATTTGTTTTGAAGTCATACTGAACTATTTGTAAGCAGGCCCATTAAGGGATCCAGATGCAACTCCCACACTACACAGACACCTCTTCCTTCTCCTCACTTCTCCTCTCCTTACCCTTTTAAAGGGGTAAAAAAACTACACACTTTGATGCATTCCACTTGTTAACTGAAAACGTAATTATCCCCACCCCTAGCTTAAGACTTTAAATCGTGCATCGTCTGCAGTGATCTTACCTAGAGAAAACCTGAAGCAACTGCTACATCAAGAGGCAGCACAGATGGAAAGAAATTACCGTGTCAGAAGAAAAGCTACAAGTTCTTTTATACTGAAAAGCTCTACACAGTGCTTATACCTGAAAAATGATTGGTTAAAAAAACCCCAAACTTCCCCCCAAACACACACATTTTCCTTACAATCAGAATATAACTCCGCTCACACCTTCTTGTATTTTGAGTGAGCCCATCTAAAACAGCCAGGAGCTTTCCCCACTCCAGTGGGGCAAAAGAAGAATTCAGCAGAAGTAATGGGCTTAGCAGGAATAAGCAGATGGTTACTCTGCATGCAATAGAACAGAAGCTAAAGGGAATTTTTTCAGTTTTGGCCTCAAGCTGGATGTACTGTTCAGACTGCACTCTGAAGTTTTTATTTTATAAGTCAATACCAACTCAAAACCATAGTGATGTTTACCACTAACTGCCTCAATACATATTTTTATTATCCCACACTATTTCAACTAATACACATTCAGAGGGAAAGAAAAAAAATATACTTTTTACTATCAGGCTTTGAATGCATGCACAACAAAATATAACATTGCATAAAAGGAGATGTTCTTTTTATGTATATTTATTTCATGTACTCAGAAGCTGTCTCTTTTCTTTCATCGCCCAGCTGTGCAGACATTTATGGTTAAGAGCCTCTTGTTCACAAAGACGATTGTTTATCTCAGTGAATGACACACGTGCACTGCCGAGAACCCAAACCCTGCACAAGCTGGTGAACTTCTAACACATACTTATTTGATTCAGACGCTTGGAGGAAGGCCTGAGCCACATCGGGATAGGTACAGACCATAGCTAAATACAGTGTCTGCTTCAAAGAGCTTACAACCTAGCTAATCAACATTTTTTCTACAGCTAGAGAAATTCAGGAGACAGAGAATGCCTGGTGTGCTGTCTGTTTCAGGCTGATTAACAAGAGGAAACCATTTCAAAAATCATACACCTGAAATTAAAGAGATATGACAACATAAAGTGAATAAAAACCAGTACCACATCGTTGCTGGCTCCTAACCAACACAACTGAAGACACAACCTCGCATCTGATAGCATGTATATTACTTTTACAGCCCACCCAGCCTCGGCGTCCACCTCTCCCACGGCGCCGAAGCCAACAGCCGGCTCAGGTTAAATACTCTCTGTCCTAACAGTTTTCAACAGCAAACTAAGGAGAAAAGCGACGATCTCCCCCACACTCTCGAAAGGGCCTAAGAGAGAAGCAGCACAATGAGCTCTGTAGCCGCCCGCGGCCGCACATCAAAGGCACGAACTCCTCGGCTGCCGGAGGAGCGAAACCGCCTACGAGGTGCTGTGGATGAGGGAGGAGGCCCGGGGAAGGCAGGGCAATTTCTCCGTGGCCACACCAGCCCAGGAGGGCAGCGGACGCGGGCAGCCTCCCGGGGCTCCTACAGTGCCGCAGGAAACCATACGGCTTTTAATGGAGCGAAGGGGGGAATCCTTCTCGGGAGACAGTTCCAAGAAGCGACACCACATCCTCCGCGAAGTTGGAAGCTTCTGGAAGTTGTGTACTTCGCTACGAAGCTCACGGCCACCACCTCCCGCCGCTGGTACCCGCCTGGGGCCCGGCCCCCACCCCTCGCCCCCCCCACGCCGCCGCCGGGCGCCGCCGCGGCCCAGGCGAACCCCCCGCCCCGGGGACAGCCGCCAGCATCACCTTCATGCCGCGTCTCCCGGAGCACCGCCCGGCGCGGATGGAGGGAGGGCGGGCGGCCGTCGGCTGCGTGCCCGTCTCCCCCGCCGCTGGGGCTCCGGCTCCTCCTGCCCGATGTAAACACACACCGGCGGGCGGGGGGAGGCTGGGCCGGGGGGCAGCGCCATGGCAACCCGGCCGGAAGAGGAAGCGCGGGGGTCAGGGGCGCCATGTTGGCGGGGGGCGCGGAGCTCTCAGGGATGCTCCGGGCGATCCGGAGCCGCGAAGTTCTAGCGAAGTCAGCGCTCTAGGCAGCCTTTAAGATGGGGAGCCAATTCTTCGGGCTCTGCCCTCACTGCACGCTTGCCGCCGTTCACGGAATCACACAGAATCAGTTAGGTTGGAAAAGACCTCTAAGATCATTGAGTCCAACCTATGACCGGACACTACCGTGTCCATGGCCACAAGTGCCACGTCCAGTCTTTCCTTAAACACGTCCAGGGACGGTGACTCCACCAGATCCCTGGGCAGCCCATTCCAATACCTAATCACCCTTTGAGTGAAGAAATTCCTCCTAATGTCCAACCTCAACCTCCCCTGGCACAGTTTGAGGCTGTTTCCTCTTTTCAAATCCCTAGTTACCTTGGAGAAGGGACCCACCTCCACCTGGCTACGACCTCTTTTCAGGTAGTTGTAGAGAGCAATAAAGTCACTCCTGAGCCTCCTCGAGGCTAAACAACCCCAGCTCCCTCAGCCACTCGTCATAGGACATGGACTCCAGACCCTTCACCAGCTTCGTTGCCCTGCTCTGGACAACCAATCCTAAATCAAGTGCTGGGTAACTAGGAAGGCTTGGGGCTTTCTAGCCCTCTCTGCACATTATCATCAGCCATTGGAGCATGGCTCCAGTGTGTGGGATGGGGCTGTACCCAGTGCTGCTGTTCCCTGCTGAGGGAGTGCAGTTTGGTGGCAAAGAGAAAAATATCTGCAAATAATCTTCAGTGTGTAAAGTTTTCTTTCTTGTGTATTGCATTAAAATTGTCATCTAGCACAATCACACACATGGGTAGAATCGTGTTCTGCTAGGGGATAGATTGTGCAAAGAGTGAAGCCAGACAAACCCAAACAAAAAGAAGAGTGGTTTGAAATAATGGAGAGAGAAAACAGCATTAAGCAAATGCTGGTGATAAGAGTTCATTTTTCTCTGATTTAGCATTATTCTACAGGTGATATTGAGTTAATATATAGAGAACATAACTACAACTCAACGAGTGGTTGAATCCAAAAGAGCAAAGCCGGCTTTTGTTCCTTTTTTTAATTTCTTGACTAAGATATGTTGCAATTTCTTCTCTAAAGAATATGTCCTTGGCAGCCACATATGTCTTCTAAAGCATTCTTGAGTATGGTGGACCCTATTAAATCAGAAACCCTAAAAGGAACAATTACATTGCTTAAGAGCTAGAAATGCCTTCTCTCAGTGCACAGTGGATGAAAAGCGGTTAACTTTGTTTGTTTCGTACTGTCATTTCTAATTGCAGAACCTCCTCAGAGAGTAGAGTGGTACCATAAGACTGGTCTCCATTTTTCAGTTAAATAGGAAACTCTTGAAAGACATCGAAGAAAGTAATTCCCTCACCCCAGATGGGCTGACACCTCGAGAGATTCCTTTCCTTTGCTTCTCACAACACACCCATGCCTTAAATAATTATCTGCATCACTTCTCAGAGGAAGTATTCTGCGGCCCTTTCCTAGCACGGATTCTTATAGCAGAATTTACAATTTCTTATGCACGTATACACATACTTCACTCCAAGCATGTGAATTTTCTCAGAAGACCAGTAGTGGAAGCCAGTGAATTCAGGGAAGGTTTCACATACCACAATAATCTCTACAGAGATGCATGTATATATGTGTGCATATGTAAGCACACCTGCTACATGTGTGTGAGATACTACCCTATGTATTAGATATCTAAAACTAACTGTAATAATATAATCAAAATATAACTCCTTCCCTCAACACAAATAACAAAATTTATATCAAATAATCTTATCAATAGTATTAGTAAAATTAGATTATATTAAATTTTTAATTGCGGAATATAAATCCACATTTTGGTGAGTAGAAAGAAGTTCATATCCATTTTGTGTTGAGTTTAACATGTAAATAATAGCCTGATTTACAATAAAATAATATTGCCTAAAGTATAGTAAAAAAAATCTTTTCCCTCCTCTACATTAAATTATTCATTCCAGTGAAGTTCAAAATAATGCAACTTTCTCCATTTAAAATTCAGAACTTATGAACATAAAATTATTTCTCATGAGGTTCCTAAGCCCCTCAAATAAAATAAGAGCAATCATTTGAACAAATTGACTTTAGATAGTAATGTCCGCAATGACTGCAGAACATTCAAAGAATGTTCCAGCTGAAAAATCAGAATATTCTGGATAATAGACAGTGGGGGGAGGGGACGAAGAATAGGAATTGCAATTTGTTTACTTTATGCCAAGCAAAGAAAATACTTTAGTCCTGAAACTATTTCAGCAGCTATCAAAATTATTCCCTAACAAAATACCCACTAGCCGATAATAGGTATTTATGGTATCATGAGGTATGATTTTGTTCAGTGAAATACTTGGTGCTGAGGACACATAGTTGCCAGCTGGGTTTAAACAACAACAGTCCTTATTATACATATTTCAGGGGGTGATTGCTTTGAACAAGCTTTAATACTTTAGGCTGAATGCCCATTAAGGCCTGTGATAACTGTGCACCTGGAATATGCTTTTCCAATTTAGTTTCATCCAAAAGGATTTAATTCATTTAATGCACCTGGTCTGGTGAGATTCACCTCAAAAGTCTGTCTCTATTGAGCAAAAAGGCTAATGTAGATGCTTCCATAAACTCCACAGTTTGTAAATTAAAACTGATGTCTTTTCATGCAGAAATTCCATTCCCAGCCTTCCTGAAGAGCAGACCACTCTGAGATTTGCCTACCTCGAATTTTCAGTGAAGGGTGAGGATCTCAAAAATCATAACTAAAGCATTGTTCACTTATAATTTTCTTCAAGTTGTTGAAGCCAGTGAAAAAAATATTTTGACCTTCAATATTTGCTCACAGTACATTCCTGAACAACTTTCTACAAGAAAAGGAAAGACAATTTCATAAAAGTTACCATTCTTTGTGTAGGGGGGTGTGTGTTTGGGGGGGTGTGTGTGAAAGAGTGATATTCAGGCAAATTTTTTTGTGTGTAGACTAGAAAGCACACTCCTCAGGTGCAGCATAACATAATGGTTTCTTTCTGTCACATTTACTAACCTTGGGAGGTGAGATTTCAGCACTGATGACCAGACACTGTCTCAGAGATAATAAACCTGATCAACAGCTGAAAGTCCAAATCACACCCCTACAATGATAGAGCTTTCCCTTAGATGTATTTGAACATATTGAGATAACTCACAATCATTTTAAAGCACTCAGGTTGTCTCAAACATTAAAACAGATAATTGATCTGGTTTAGACTGTGCAAGGTTCTAGTTCACCTTTCCATACTGCCACTTGAGTACAGGTGACTGGCATCATAAAACAGAATGGCCCTGCCTTGTTATCCCTGTTTATCTCCATGATTTTTTTGTCTCTAGTTTCTTAAGCCACATACTTGCCCTGTGTGACATTTGAACAGCCTTCACGTTCCCTGCTGTTAAAAAGCATAATGCAGCACAAAAGAAATGCAAATGCCAGGTGGTATAAGACAGAAAAACAATACACAGTAATAATTTATTGTAACAGGTGGTCATGATATGGTGGCAGTAGTTGGCTTATGGCCTAAATGGTCCTGGTAGAAAGGAAATTATTTCCAGACAATGGAGCTGCTGATTAGTAATGACTGCAGCTTTTACAACTCCTCCAGGCATCTCTGTTACGATCAGAAAAATTTCCCTTACCTTGAGAAAATAAATTTGCCACTGGCCTTATCAAGAATCCCAAGAACACCCAGAAAACAAATTAGCCACAAATTTGCCAAAACGTAAGCAGTAACCTTTCCTCATCCTTCATCTTGGTGAAGGACTCACGTGTTGAGATAACTACCCTGAATTTCTATATCGTATAGGCTTCTGTAGTTGTCAGTACAGCAGCGTCTCAGTCTCTCTTTTCTGACTTCACCTTTACAACATCCCTGCAAGATAGGGAGGTACTTGCTGCTTTGAGTAGCTGGATATTGGAGAACATTCCAACTCCAGCAGAGAATTCATAAAATTCTCGCTGGGAATGAAGTTTAGGTTTCTGAAGGCACAGCGGTGACTGAACCAAGGGAAGCTACACACTTACAGCAGTCAGATGCCTGAACACCACCCTACACTGGAATCTGAATGAGCTATCCAATGCCATAAAAAACATTTGTGACAGAGCAAGGAGCATCACTTAACCTCCTACATCCTGGACTGGTGACAGCCTAATTCAGGAACTGATTCCTTTTAAGTACTTGTTCCTATACATTTCAAAACACTCGTAAATCCTAATGGTATAACAGGAAGAGCATAGACAATCTTGTGATTTGTCTGTGTCACTGGAGGTTCATGTAGCTGAGGAAAGGAGCATTCAAAGGTCCACAGGTTTCTACCTGCCCTCTCCTGTGAAGATGTTTAAAAGCAAAAGACTGGTTCAGTGTTGCATGAAATAAAGGTAAGCTACAGTTCCCCCTGGGCAGTGGGAAGTCTTTTTTTATCAGGAAATAGGAGAGGTATCAAGAAAAGGAATGAAATTGAGTGTAGATAAGTGGTCAGCATATTTTTGAATGCCCTTTTAGGGAATGGTAACAATAGGGGACTCGTTAATAGTTTCTGAAATTAGTTATAGCTGAATTTGATATCTTATTGCTTAGCTTCATGCACATGATATCTGGGTCTTACCCACGGAAAGGAAGAGATTTTGGTATTTCTAAATACTATGTTACATTCCTTATGTATAAAGCAGATTTGGTGGCCATATATCTCTCTTGTTGGGAAAGTTCTTACATAAAATCTATTTCAAATCTCTTTATCAAAGAACCTTCTGCACAGAGATAGAGCACTTACTCATTACCTTCTAGAGGTTTACTGTAATCAGTCTGCCCACTTCTTTGAATGCAAATGCTTTTTGCTCAATTGTGTGAAATCCTGAATTCCAATATCAGCTTGGCTTATTGTATCATTATTTTTGGTTCTGTGTTGTGTTTCATTATATTTCTTTGAAAGACCATTGTTAAATGAAGCCAGCTGTTTAATGCCTATGACAGAGTCTCTCAAAAACTGTTAACGTGACAAGAAAATAAATATATCAAAGATGATATGAGGATGCACTGAACTGTGACCATGATCTGCTTGTTCTCACAGCACCAAGAAAGAATGCGTTTCAATTACACTGTGGCAGGCGGTGCTTCATGATGCTTACATTAAATGGCCAAAGCACTTCCACCAACACATCATAGCACCTTCTAGTGAGATTTTTTACAAAATCGGTTGTATAAGAAAGGGCACCTTGTTGGCAACCAAGGATTCTTACAGCTTTGCATCTTATATCATACACATCCCTGCAAAACACAGTACGTACTAGGTAGAAAATGCTACCACATGGAAGGATGGCATAAATGATAAAGTAAGAAGAGCCAGTATAACAGCATAACTAAAACAGTTGCACCTCCTGCTCTTTAGATAACAGTTATAGGAGCATTTAGAGATTAAATTTACGACTTCATCACTGAAGTCATACAAAATTCCCACTAATTTCCATAGGGCTAGTCTTTTGCAATTCCATAGCAATGTATCAGATATCCCATCTATTTAATTCTCAAACTGGTCAAGAATTTTATTTTGTCCAAAGTTCACATTATTGCTCTGTTTAGTTAGAATTTTTGTTCTTCGAGAATGAAGAAGATACTTAATTTTAGTTAAATTTTAAAATATAATATAGTCAGTTTGTTCATATAGCATATGGTTAGCTTTGCATCACTGAGAAAAATAAACTAACAAAATTTGGAATCACTTTATACCAAATAAACTGTGAAAGCATCTATGCTTATACGTTTCCAAAATTAAAATTCAGATTATATTAATTGCAAAATCCAGCCTTAAAAGCAACTGGAAGTTCCATTTCATAAAAAGCCATGTGTTTGGCAATAAAAGCAAGTTTTGATAACTTTAGTGAGGGGAAAACCCTGAAAATAAGCGAGTTTGAAATTTTGGATTCACTTAAACAAAGCTGCTTTAGTGATAGAGCATGAAGGCAATGTATTTTTTATGTAGGTTTCTAAGTCTTGCAATAGAAAACTGTTTCTGCCAAAATGCCAGGATACGTAACTGAATTCACATATCAGCTTCCCAGATCTCAGATTCATTTTTACTTTGAACTCATGCCAAAGACTCTGAACTGTACAGATAGCAAAGCTTTGCCTAGTAGATTCTGCTGACATTTGGAAGCAGCAGTGATTTGTTCTCAGGATGCCAGAACAAGGCTCTAGATAATATTTCTCCCCTATCATGAACAATAGAATTCATATGGTGGTGTCTCTCTTTTCAGGTATTTTTGATCTGTCTGTTTTAAGTATTTTTTTTCCACCTAAACAGACAATAAATTCTTTTACAGGAAAGAGACAATGACATGTCTAGCAGAGTTATGGTGGTTCCTTTAACCAGTGGTTCTGGCCAATATCCTCTAATGAATTTATCATCCATTTTGTGATCTCCCTTCTCCAGAGTAAAGTTTCTTCTCAACATTGATAACAACAGGGATGAGAAATCAAGTAGCAGTCTCCAAGCTCAGAATCTGTGGTCCACAAAGAATACTAGTGGCACTGAACTGAGATACACTTTTATTCAAGCATAAACAGTACCTTACAGTGTTAAGGCTTAATGAAATATTAGCTGGGTTAATATCTAGTTATAACTCCTGCTGAGTTTCTGTGCTGCTTTTTGAGTAGGTGGAATTTTCCTTTCACCTGTTTTCCTGTGAAACAATCTTCTTTATCCCATCTTGCCACTATTGCCCACACATGCACATCCCTTTAAATCAAATTGTTCCACAGTTGCAGATGGGAAAAGGTGAGTAATCTGTCCCAGGAGAGAAAGACAAGGAGGAGAAGAGAAGAAAGCAAAAATCCTCTCCCAGTTGTTATAACAGAGATGGTAGACACAGTTAAGGAGAACAAGGCTCTTTAATCCAGCCAGTGGTAGGTTGAGTATAGGTAAGACGTGAAGTATGCAGTATTTTAGCTCACTCATACCACCCTGAACATGTATATCAGGAACCTTTAGAGACTTTCTAAAGAAGACCTTCTCCCAGCTTATCCTCTGACTATTTATTGCTGTGGTAAATATGTAGAAAGGAGATCTGCTTTTTAATTTTAGCCTACTCTACAAATACTGTTCTTGACATTCACACCAGGAATTTCTCAAGGCTTCTCTCACATGGAGTATTTGGACTCTGAAACCATCCCTATGGTGTAGCTTGAGCAGGCTTTACTGCCCAAGCAACATGTCTTTTTCACATTCCCACCTTTCTATCAGTTAAGAAGTCAAGGACAATACACTGACATTCCTCAGGCTCTCCCTGCTGCCCTTTCACTGGTAAGAGTTCCTTCCCTCAAATGCTGAATCTCAGGTCACTGCTTTGCTTATTGTTTCCATATAGGGATGCCTGTGCACAATTAAACAGCTAAACAGTATTGAACATTTATAAGTTAACTGGAGAGACATTCTTTCTACTTCCTGATAGTAGTGGGAACTAGAGGGAAAATAAGATCAGAGGCACTGTAGCAGATAGTCTTGGGTTGTTAGTTGTGACTTCTGCATACTGGTGGCAGAGCTTTGCTGCATCTGTAACCAGCTTTGTAGTTCCTTCTGCATCAAGGGCCCTGAGATTCCAAGGATTTTGTCTTATAGCCCAGTTCTGCTAGGTTGAATTGCATCCCAGCAGACAGCCGTAGTTGCAGAGGTGCCTACCACTACATTTAAGATACATTTGCAAATGTGCATCCTGATTAAGTGCCATCATATGGCTTTATCCAAATTGTGTTGTAAAAGTAGACTGATGTCCTGAAGTGCCTCCTATGAAAAGAGGAGATTCACTTGGTATCAGCAGTGCTCTCAATGCATTCTATATCATCTTGACTTGTATCCAGTTTCAGACTGCTCGACAGAAAAGGACTGCATAAATATTTCTCCTAATGACAGATAGGTTCCAGTACACTGATCCCATTACTCTTTGATCAATAAATTAGTTGTGTAAAAATTAGTACTTTTCGAGGTGAGAGATTGTTTCTCTGCTAGGCACTGTGTGAATTTTCCTGGGATCTACAGGTGTATTTTGGGCTGTAAACTAAGTCCAGATCTGCTTGTCCACTGCAGCTTTAGCCAAGTGGCCCTGTCCTGGCTTAGTGCACTGTTACTCCCTCTCCTGCATCATCTTTCCAACCAGAGCATCCACTGCTTTCCATTAAATCCATATTAATGTTCCAACACACCCTCTGAAATAGTCAGTGTTGCTGAATTGCCTAGTGAAACAGGCAGAGACTATCCACCTGGCAATCTACAGCAGAAAGAGAAATGTCACTGTGTCACAGTCACTGCATTGATACAATAACTGGCCGAGATGCTTATGCTTCACTTCTCACACAGTCACACTTTGTGTAGCTTTTAAAAAATACTACCCACATTCAACAGCTTCTGCTCAAAACAAGTTTCCACCAAGAGCAGCTGACAATACACATTAGTATGGATGGGAAAGTCCAATCACTAAGCAAAGAAAATTCTAGAAAAAAAACACAGACAGCATCCACAGAAGCAGGTCTGTGTTCAAGCTGCTTGTCATGTCAGGCTAGGGCAGATGTCAGCACCTGGAACAGTGTCTAGCCCCACAGGGTGTTGAACACTTCAAACCAACTATTTGTAATCCCAGAATGACTAGTAGTAGACAAGGAAAAGGGATAAGCGTTTGCTTATTTGGTGTAATACACAATCCACTTGTAGCTTTTGCAGTTTACAGTCAACACAGAAAGAGCTGCCATAGATGACTGTAATAGACAGCTATGATCATGTCAATAAAAGGAACAAATGGGTTATTATAACCTCAGGAAAGAAGAAAACAAACGGATTGTAAAACTTAGTTACACCCCCATAATGAAATAAAACAGGCCACTGCCTCCCATGCTCTCCCATACATGAGTTGTAGCTGAACTGTGTCGGGTCAATAGAAAGCTGGCGCCTTTTGTCTAGAAATACATGAATATATAACTCATTATAAAGATAACAAATAATCTTAGTTGTAAAAGGAAACATATGTTGAATAACTTAAATAACTATGTAAAATGTATATGTATGTGATGTAATATGTATGGAGCGTCTAAAATAAATACCGGACACATTCACTGTTTCAGTGTGGCAGGCTTTAGGGACAAGTCTCCTCCTGTCACCCAGCGCTGCTTGCTTTTATCATATAAATAAATTCCTATTCTAAAACTTATAATATTTTGAGACTCTGTTTCTCACAGTGACTGACTCCCTTCTTATAGATTAGAAGAGCCAGCCCCAGTGTTTAGATGATAAATGAACTCTAGAGGACTGTCTTTCGTTCTGTAGGCACTGGTTTCACTTTAGTAAGAACAGAGGCTCCCAGATAATTAATTGGAGCAAAAGCTGCATGAACAAGGGAATAATTTACCGTGAATTAAACCGTGCACTGGGGATGCTGCATGAACAGGAATGATGGGGGAACACATACAAAAAAAATGCCTGGCAGTACATTAGTCAAAGGATACATCTTCTTGTATTTTTGAATATTTAATTGAAGTTGCACACAAAATGCGCGCAACAATGCTTCAGAGCTGATGGTAATATACATAACCACAATTTTCACAGGAATCCAGTTCTCTCTCAGACCCAACTCACAGCAGTGGTTTAGAAAGGGTGGAGGAAAGAGATTGTTACCTTGTTCTTACCACAGAACCACACAGAAGTATTTTGCACAGACTGTTTAAATGCCTGTTACAGATCTCATACACTCTTAAAAAAACCTTGCAGAGCAAGTATTTGTTAATGTTTGTATGCTTATGTGCTTTCAAGAGACAGCGCCCATACACAAAACCCTGTGCTTCTGCATTTATGCATGCACTTACGCTTTTATGCCTGCATATGGGGATTGGCATGTACAGTTAGTCCTTTTTCTAAGCCTAGTAAAACGTGGTTAGATCATTATTGCCAAGAAAGGGAACTTTCATCTCTTTCATCTCCTTCATACTATTCTCCACTAATGGGCTGTGCTTTGGTAATTATAGCTCTAGAAGGAAAAAAATTGGCCTGGGTTTACCTACTGTAAAGCTACTAGGGAGATAGGATATTAGCATATTAACCTTGGAGATAAAAGCATGGGCAAGTTATATGGACTCTAGTAACTGTTGAAAAATATATGAGCTATTTAAAAAGCAAAATGCTAAAGGGTGTAAGGTCTCAGTTCTCTGCTGCAGCCAGGAAAAGTGCTAATTTTGCATGGCAGAACTGCAAAAGATGCTGTGGCAATCCTACAACTGTCAGAAAGCACCAGTTCTGATACAACAGACTCCAATTCTGTCCTGTTTTTCTCTTCCTCCTTTCCCTGCTTTAATTTTACTGTATATGAGGTATCCAGTTCTTTTAAGTCTCTAGGAGAAAGACAGTGACCAACTGAATTTTATTTTTTTTCCCCCTTGTAGAATATTGGTATCTAAGATGTGTGACTTACATATCAGCTGGCACTAAGATACCACGGGTGATTCACAGATTTCCTTGTTCAATTATTTTTTCCCCCCTACTTTTTCTATTCCACTGATAAAAAGAGCTTAGAAATCAGCTGCTGTTCATAAATATCAGAGAGGAAAGGCAGAGGAAGTCTGGGCATGGATAACACACTAGAGAGAGCAGTGCCTCTCCAAGAATCCCACCAATCTCTTAGGAGATTAGGTGGCAGCAGATGTGCAGGTTGAATCCAGTATGACTCCAAAATGCATTTGAAGATTATTTTCTGTACCAGTACAGGCTATAGGGCTGCCTGCATGACATGGCCCCAGCACGGAAACTGCTCTTGAATCTCACCAACAATATGCAGTCAAAAAGCCACAGTTTGGAGATTTCCAAGATTAGCAGCAATTCCAAGGTTGTATTTTCTCAATGCAATAAACCAAACTCAGTCAAACTGCTACATTTTCAACTCTTGAGAGCATCCAGGATTAATTTTATAAAGTGTCTATCTTCTATACATGCCCATCAGATCTCAAAAGACATAAACCTGGAAAATACCTGTGTAAAAGCATTTTTAAGATAGTCGAGATAAATAAACGAAACTATGCTGACTGCTAAATATATTGAATATATTGCTTTTTCGCCTGTTAAGTATAACCAGCTGATACTCAGAGCTTAGTATTTGAAGTACTTTTGGCTGAAAACTCCTCATTTCAGATGAATTATAAAATTAGGGCCTCAAATATTTATTTTCAGGAAAGCTGTTCTAGTATGTGATGTCAGGTCTTAAGCGCTTGAAAACATACATATCCCAAAACTGAGGAAGGATAATGTGGTTTTGCTAGCTCTTAAATTTCTTCTTTACTTTTCCAAAGGACATTATAATTTTCCTGAGGCATAAGCAAACTGTCTTCTATCTCCACGTTGCCCCAGTCCTCCAGCACACCTGGAAACACTCCTCTCTCTTGCAGAGCACAAATCACTTTGCTGTTTGGCCATTTATGCCTTTTCTTCTCTGTTCTGGGCACTGCAGCTCCATTTCAGCAGTGTAATTTTTCCGTAGAAGGTGGAAGATAGGAATATTTAGGGACTGCAAAACAGGCCTCACATGTTTTTTTCTAATTGAAAAATTTTGCCTAACACGACCTAGATTGCTCTATTCAACACCGTCCTTCACAGCTCAGTACCCTCAACATTTTTCTCACTTCAGAAAAGAACACCTTATAGATTGTAGTGTTGAATCCCCCCAGGTAAACAAGGGGCAGCAATGGTGATCAGAATACAGTTATTTTAGTGGTGATGATGTGCTACTTACCTAACCCCAAGTTGAGCTTCATGTTACAATCCATCTTCATCCCAAGGATATCCTTCAAAGGATAATTTGGGTTCAGTGTGTTCTTAGTCTCCAGCTTCTCCTATGAACCCTCAATAAACTATCATTAGTACCCATAAGAGTCACAAAACCTACCTTAAGAATAGTATTCTAACAAGAACACACCTGTGGTGAAGCAAAGGGGCTGAATTTTTAAGTTAAAAAAAGCTAACCTATGACACTAATGCCTGCATCAGCAGAAGCTGGAGTAAGTGGGTCCTTCTAGTCTTTTGCCCATACTATCAAGCATTCACAGTGCTTCTTCTGTGCTGACATATTCTGTGCTGCACATACTGTATTCTGACTCAGAATTTTCAGTACTAAAATATCAATTATTTAGTCATTTACAAAGGTGGCACAACCCTCTCACATCACATGGGAAAATCCTGTGCAAAAGACCCAGTTTCTGCTGTTAAGTAAATGCTATCCAGTACCACAGCAACTACTACCTGCAGTCCCTGGGATTCACCAGTAAGCATAAAAAGATTAAATACAGAAACACTGACTCTAACGAAGTTTCTACTGTACAAAGATAGAAAACTCCTTCAATGCTTTCCCAAAGCTAAATCCATAAACTGTGGGAAAGCCACAGGTATTAAGCACACCTGAGAACTAGCACACCTGTTTCAAATTCCTAATGTGGCTGAAGTCGCTTCTCTTTAGCAATCAGCTTTGAAAACCTGACCCTAACTTCTGTCTAGAACAGATATAATAGCATCCACCTGCTTTGTAAGTGCTCACAAGAGAATGTCTGAAAACTGGAGGCTCTGTTCCTTTGCCAAATATTGCTTCTCAGGAACGTGTAGCACATAGAGAGTGATGATATGGGACTCTTAGTTCTCGTTCTGCTACTAAGAGATCCTGGATATGCTTTTTCGTAAGTCAGCATCTGAATTTCTTTATCAATGACATGCAGCTACACATCCCATTTTTAGTATAGTATTTCAATATATTTTCAAAATAATTTGAATGAGACATGCTAAGGAAGTTTTGAACATTATTATCTGCTTGTACATTTTTCATGTCATTTTTTAGCCTACTCCCAAAATATGTGCTACCTCTACAAATAGGCAGAGAAACTGAACCAATTCTATTCCTGAAGCATCATTGTGACAGATTTATGAAAGAAATGTTTGTTCTTTTCCAGGTGCTTATCTATTAAGAAATTTCATCTGAAAGTAATTTCTTGTGTATAGAACCTGTTTTGTTTCTTAGCAAGGTTTCAGGCTTCTTGCCCTGAAAGCTGCTGTGGAAATGCATAGATACATATATATTTGTTTCTGTGATTGTATAAAGTCCAAGTTCTGGTTGCAGAGAAGGACCTGAAAAATGCACACTTATAATACGAACCTTTAAAAAGTGTAACTTCCCAAAAGCAAAGAAGTTAGATAAAAGGAGCAACTAAACGGATAAAATCTTGAAAATGGCAAGAAAATATCATTACTGAGATGGACATTGTAAAAAGATAACAATCATACTTAGGGAACAGCAGAAATAAAGAATGGAAGTCATATCTGAATGGTGAAAATAAAGTCCTTTGTAAATTCTGACAAGTGGCAACATATAACATGGGTTAAAAGAGAACTAAAAAAACCCAAAAAACCCACAACCAAAAATCTACCAAAGTTGATGGAATCAGTAGATAAGCAAGATAGTAAAGGAAAAGATAAGGTTACTGCACCAGAGCTGTGCATTCCTTAGGCTGACATGTGCTATAGAGCAGGACAGGGATGTTCCTGATGAGATCATTCCTTACAGGGATTGAGGAAATCTCAGGTTCAGGAAGAATGTCTCAGAGAAAATATCATTGCTGACAAGAAAGGGTTTTAGCACGAAGCAGTGCAGTGAACAGTAACAACAGATGATGATCACTCAGGACTTCAGAGGCAGCTTGCATATGAAACTGTTCAGCTACTGAGTGAGCTTGGTAAGTGCTACTTAAATCACCATGGTGCCAGAGCTATGGGAAAGTGCAATCAAACTTTAAAAAGGATGCAGGATGAGCGATTGTATGTCTTCCATACACACTGTTGGAAGAAACACTTAATAGAAGTAGTAGACTTAGGGACAAATATATGTTGGTGCTGAGTCAACGTAGCTTTACCAGAGCCTGCAATACAATTTCCTAGGGATCTCTGAAGAAGCCTGTGATGATCCAGTGTATCTGATTATCTAAGCTGCAGTTGTGTTACTGGACAGCCCACACTGTGGTATAGGGACTGAGTTGCAATGTGTTGTAGCTTTTAGGGATGGAGAGGGCCAACAGACCTTAATGGCTCCTGACTGGCCTCAAGTCCATCCTCTGCCACTTGGCCTGGGGGGTCCATTTAGGCTTAAGCCTTGGCTTTTGCTCCCTGTTTGGGCTATGTCATAGGAGCATGTATCTTCAATCTAGTCTTAGTATCCTTCCTGGACCTTGGATATGTGTTGTGTCCTTGTTTTTAGCCTTGTCTGTGCCTTCAGCCTCTGGATGTACTTCAACACCATGTCAAATTGGCTGTGCTGAGGTACTGAGAGACTGCTGTTGCCACAGCTCCTAGGGAGCTCCCCTTATGGAGTAGCCCTTTTCTAGCTGCTCCCCTCTGGCCCATTTGTCTTGGTTCTCTTTCAAGGCAAGCCAGGGAAAAGGGCAATGGCCTATGCTGTGAAGTTAAAGTGAAGCCAGGACAGAGCCAGAGGAGTATTTGGGTTCTACAGTATAAGCTTACCAAAACCTTTTAGGAGGACTCATCAATAAAACAAATCTGAAAATTTAAGAATCCTTTAGAGAAAATGGTGCAGGTAAATGGTTCATTTTCCTAATGGGCTATCAGAGCACTTCAGAAATCTACTGTAGCATCTGTATGCATAATATGTAAGTATCTGGAGAAGGTGAATAGTGAAGTAACAAGACTGCAGAAGCTAAACTACAGTTTTGAGATGTTTCAGGCTAAAACTGATGCATCACTTCTCAGCACAGATTACAGGGCAGACTTTTCATGTCTGCAAGCATTTTCTGCAGTTAGTGATTGGTGCTGAGAGAGGGATCAAAGGAATTAACAGGCTGTGAGTGATGATGGGGAGTTCCTGTTTCTCGAAATGTGTCCCACTTGCACAAATGGCAAACCACTAGAGAGCAGCATTAAATCAGGACTTCTGTTTTGTGTCTGAACAACTTTTACATAAAACAATGCATTTGTGTGTTGTTTGCAGTTGGACACTGGTTTCAGATCAGGTTTTACCAGAACCAGGGCAGCTGTAGACAAGCCAGTCCCATCTGGCTCAGTCTTTGGGTATGTAGATACTCAAATACTGAAATCAACCTTTGTAGCTTGTCTCCAGGACCCCAACTTCCCCCATGCATCAAGTTAAAAAGCTATAGTAAAGTTCTCTTCAGCCTACAGCTACTTTCAAAACCAAGTTAGCTCTAAAAGCTTCTGCTGACTCTTGTCTCTAGCCATCATCTCAGCTTAAGGCTCACTGACATATGTAGTTATCTCCAGAGCAGGGTCTGTGGACTTGCGCCTCTCCTTTCTAACATTATAGTATCACTCTGGCACTGGAAAGGTAAAAGGTAAGTGGTGGTAAAATAGCAGAGTTCACACTGTGCGGGAGTGGTTTAGGAGGAACAGAGTCCAAAAACATGTTGGTTTTAAACGAATTTCAACATAGTTCAGTATTTACACTGGAGAGTTTTTCTCTCAAAGAATAAATTTTTATTTTAAATAAAAACATACCTAAAATGTGGAGATGCGTCAATATATGCAATGGCCTAAGATGCTGTAAAGAACACCTCAACTGATTAATTATATTACAATTAGCATTCAAGTGTTTATGTTACTATGCTCAATAGTAACCTTTTATATTAAAGGTTTGTTTTTGCTGCCTGGTAACTGGGACAAAATAAGGATCAGGGACCAGATTTAAAAAATCTTATTTTTGTGATTTTGAACTGTTCTGCAAAAGCCAAAACATTTTTTGCACTTCATCAAGGTCAATGATTTAATTATTCTAAACTGATTACCTGACTGGCAACTGAAAAGCAGGAAAGTTCATTTTCTTCTGCCAGTCGTTAATGAGGCATGAATCGCATGCTTTCACTACTTCTAGCATCCTGAAAGACACAATATCTGTAAACAGATAGCTCTTAAATAACGTAATTTTAAACGCAAAGGAGGTTTTGTCTATGTTTTTGCTGTTTAGTCCTTTTCAGCATGTTATAGTGTAGTATAATATCTTCATTTAATGGCTACAAAGTTATTTTAAAATGCTCTTCAGCAAAATATGACTTCTGTCTAAATGCAGAGCTGCTCGGAGCCTTAAAAAGAATTGTCATGTAGTAAGTGCAATACTTTCTGTTATTGTTCCTTTAAAAATTAGGATTTTTTATGTAGTAAGAACAATTTGCCTCTTTAAGCATGTAGAGATAACTGAATCCTCCTAAAAAGTAATAAGCTTCCTAAGGTGAACACAGTTGAGTTATGCCAACTGTTTATTCACTAGAAATTGCCTGCATGACCTTTATGTGGGCAGCTGAGGAACTGAGTTTTAGAGTGATATTCCACTGGATACTTAGACAATCACATAGCCATTCACTCTCCTGAATTTTGTGTCCCTTGGGGTTCATTTGCTCTAATGCTTTAGCCAGGGAAAGTGCCTCTGTACTTCCTCATTATGGAAAAGCCACAGGACATACTATTCCTATCATTTCTGATGATACCTATTACTGATACAGGGCTAGGGAAAAACTCTATATTTAACCATCTACAGGTGTTTGTTTTTTCTAACTTTAACATTTTGCCAAGAGGTACTTGGATTACATGGTGAAAGAAGTGCCCATTCTCTGCTGTGAAATGAAGCTGAAACTAAGCAAGCATCACTAAGAATAAGACAAACATCATATTAAAGTTTCTAACCGGTGGCAGTGATAAAACATCTGGCAGATCAAGGACAGTGTGGCTGACAATGAGAAATGCCAAAAGACAGTGTAAAAAAAGGCATATGAGAGAAGGAATGCAAGTTACAGCTGTGTAATCAAATTATTTGGATAAATAATGAGAACAAGACCTGAACATTACTCTGCTAAAATATTGAAGCAGGCAATTGTAGACAAGCAGCATCAAAAATGGAAATTTGCATCCACAAGACAACTTCTATACATTCTGATAATGTGTTATCAGGTGATATGAGACTATTAACTAGCCTTGAAAAATACCCAGTTGTTTCTGGCAGTCAGGAAAATTAAACCATGGGATAAATCTCTTGATTCGAGTTATTTTTTCCATGAAATGGATATGCAAAAGTGGCAGAACTTCAAAGGGCCCTCCCATCCCTCCTTGCTGCACACCTCAGTGACTCAGCTCCACGCTCTGCACAGGACAGAGCCAGAAGTCATCTTCTCTTGCTTCTACTGCCTAATAACTTCTGCTCTCTCCTCTGTCATTTTGTGATGTATAGCATCAGGAATATGCTGCTGTGACTCCTTCTGTCTCTCTTTTGAACCTGATCTTGAACTGACACAGAGGTTGCTTGGAACTGTACAGGAAGAGCTCTAGTTAACGATATAACAAACATGAGGACTTCTGAACTTCATCCTCTGATCAGCCAAAGAAAAATGGACCTTTTATGTCTGCACCTCATTTTGCAGTATAATCTACATGGAAATTATAACTGTAGGTGAATTGTGGAAGTCACAGAAATGTGGAATATTTTAGAAATTTTATGAGCAAACTATTAATAGTGTAAAATGAAAATATTAGTAGCAAAGCTTTACATAATATCAGCTAAAATTTTCTTAGTAAAGTACTCCTTAATAATAAAGGACCAGCCGATACATCTCTCTGAAAAGGCATCCCCTGCCATCTCAATTTGCTGTGAACCACCTAGGTTCCTCAAAAATTTGTCTTTGCAGGCAATTCCAAAGGTTTTCTTGCTTATTTCTTAAAGATCTGTGTCCAGTTCTGGGCCCCTCAG
>VZRE01006377.1:11799-77502 GCA_013396775.1 Cephalopterus ornatus | reverse complement strand
CAACCTGGTTACCAAGAAAGGTCTAAAATTAAAACCACTACACCAGGACTGTTGGTAAATGATGGAGAGCAGCTTGACCAGTTTTGCATTTTTAATAAAATGCCTACGGCTTAACACATGAAAAAAACAATAAAGTTAATGGTGCTGATTCTCATACTGCTTAAATCAGTTTGTGTTTGAATTAACTTCACAAATATGAGTGAAATTTCTTCTGGATTACACTAATGAAACCAACTCAGAATCAGGCATGTTTTTGATAACAAAATAAACCTATGTTTATTTTTTAAAAAGTCTTCATCTCCAAATGCATTAAATACATAGTTAAACACCAAGTTAATAGCACACAGCATTGTTCTCCCAAGCCATGGCTCAATTTTCTCACTCTGATTAGCTAGCAATTGGTACAATTACACCTAAATGGATGCAATGCTGATTTCACCGCTTATTTTATTATAGCACTAAAGCAGGTACAGAACTATCTGCAATGCTTGTTTACAGTATTACTCATAAACAATTTTTTTACACACTGTATTAAAATTTCTCAGCTTGATTAGCTACCAGTCTGCACTAGAACACTCAAGTTAAAATGAAAAGCTAATTGCTCTGAGTTTTTCAGATCATTTACATGCAACAGGATTTATTGGTGTTAATGAAGCTCCAGAACAGAATGGCTTTTACCTCACATCCTTTTTCTGACTTTTTACTCAAAATACAAGAAGTGTCAATACGAGAAAGTGTTTTTAGATGTGTAGGGTAACCAATAATCTGATGATACCCAGAAGTCTGTGAAAAAAACACTGAAATCAGTGGAACTATAGGAACTGTAGCTGAAAATTATATTTCAGGACTAATTATTTAAAGAAAAATATGCAGTTACAGAAAATGAATTCTCCCAATTCCAGCATATGAAGTTGTCCGTCCTAGCAAAATTAATCTAATTTTGATGCAAATCGGACTTACTAATTCAGGAGCTTCCTGAATGAATGGGCCATGACTCATTTTTACAGTGATATCAGCAAGTTTGGGGTGTACATTGTTTTTTCCTTTTTTTCTCTGCCTTTTTTTGTTTTTTTTTAATACAAGGACAGGCAAATTTGGGAATTCTAGAATAAGAGTTCATGAATATAATTTCAAAATAATATAGTTGCCATAGTTTGAAATAACCCCTGATAATAGTTTGTTCACTTCAACATGTGCTTATTTTCACCACCTAATGGTTCTTTCTTTTCTCTGCCTTGCTCAATGCACAATATCCTGCAATGTACAACATATTTCCCCTGCTGTGCAGTTTCATATTGGTTCAAGAGAAGGGACATAAGTTTCTCATCAACTACAGCATAGCTCATGGCTTGAAAAGGCAAGGCTTCTGAGCCTGGAAAGGCAGAGGCTTGGGAAAAACACAGAAATCAGGTCTTGAACAAATACCATAATCACAGAGAAACTGTGCTAAAACCTTGTACTAGTCAGTCTTGAAACACTCAAGTCTATTTGTGAATCCACAGCCTAAAACCCACATAAAATCAAGTCAGTTTCCTAAATGTTTCCACTTGCCAGAGCGATGCATATCTCAGATGTTCAGTCAAGGTGTAATGTGAGAGGAAAACAAGAACAAAGACCAAAAACATGAATGTCCTGATCTGCCCCGAGGTGCCCCACAAGGGAATGAGGTCACCATTTAACTTGGTACAACACTTGCCTGAGAAGTGTGAAACCTGAAATCTAAAATCATCTTGGGCTGATGAGGCTAAATGCCATAACTGCTTAAAAACTGTCTCAGCTGTCATTTGACTATTGCTGAGCAGCTGCACAGCATCAAGGCTGATTTTGCTTCTCACACTGCCCCCACCTATTGAGGTTATTTGTAAGGGAAAACCCGCTGAGGTTATTGTGAGACTTAAAGATCACAATTGCTTTAAACACTGTCAAAGCCACAGAAGGATGTTGCCTATTATGCCAAATAGCATAAAGAAGCAACTGCTCATCTGCAACCACTGAACATTCACACCCACCCTCTGAATATGACTCCATGAATTCTTGGAAATTTGGACAATAAATTAAGCCACCTGCCTGGAACTTGAGATAAAAAGGTGATACTATTGTCTAATTATCTTAGGTCTGAGGAGAAGTAAACAGGGCTGAAGGAGAAGTAAATAAGGCTGGAGGACAGTTGACTTTCCTTGTGGAAAAAGGAAAGCCAACTCAGCAGCTCTGCTGAAAATCACCTCTGGCTGGGTCTGGCAGGGGGAGGCCATATCCCACAGACTCATTTCTGAGACCTTCCATGAGAGAACTGCACATGATCCATAGTGTTACAAAAGACAGTGTAACACATCCCCCTGTGGGAGGATGCTTGGGTGTTCTCACATATGCCTGAATGCATATTAACCCATTTAACTCTATATTTCATGGGACCCCCACTACTGAGAAGAAGAGAACCAACAGGTCGCCATCTAGATCCATGGGGTGGTAATATCTTTACACTTAATCTGTCTCTCTCTCACTCTTTTTCTCTCCCCCCATCCCTCACTGCCTCTCTCCTTCCTATTTCTTTCTATCTCTCTCTGCCTCACATTTACTGTCAAATAAAATCCATACTACTGACTTTGGCATATGCTCTCATTTGAACCTTCATACGGGTGAGGCATCTCTCTCTATTAATTGTAATAATCAGGTCATAACAGTTATCTTTTTTCTTCCTTCTTCCCACTCTGCTTCCTGAGCTAGTGGACCAAGGAAGAGGGACTAGGAGATTAGGGGTGGAGAGACCCAGGACAGCTGACCCCAACTGACCAAAGGTATATCCCATACCATATGACAACATGCTCAGCAATAAAAGCTGGGAAAAGAAGGAGGAAGGGGGTGTAAGTAGGAAGGGTCCCAAGTAACTGTTATGTCTGATGAAGTCCTGCTTTTCTGGAGATGGCTGAACACCTGCCTGCCCATGGCAACTATCGAATGAATTCTTTATTTTACTTTGCTTGCACATGCAGCTTTTCCTTTCCCTATTAAACTGTCTTTATCTCAACACATAAGATTTTTCTCACTTTTGCTCTTCTGATTCTGTTCCCCATCCTGCTGGGGCAAAGGTGCATGGACAACTGTGTGGAGGCTTAGCTGCAACATGCCACAATTTTATAGCCAACTCATGAGGGCTGAGATGAATATGACAAGCATAAAATACTCCTGCATACTGATGTGAAACAGAAAAATTCTGTAAGGATCACACAGATTACTGGTGGTGTTCTAAGTCCAAGAAAAAAGAAAACAAGACAGTTATAACAAAAATTTTAAGAGTTCTAGGCTATTGGCCAGATACCAACTGGCTCTTTAAAACACTTGCACTCAGCAAGCAAAAGTTTTTCTTCAAATAGAGACACTAGAGGGGTTTTTTCACTGATTTATTCATAGCTAGAATATGTCCCTGACACGTCAAAGTCACTAGAGAACAGCAAATAGAAATTCACAAGAGAAGTTTTTCAGAATTACAATTCAGAAGTTATCCTCTTAAACTTGTCAGAGATATTTCTTAGCAAATGTATGAGATGAAATGCATGTATGAGAAAAGAAACATCCTTTGATAAGTAGGTGATAACAAACGTTCATTAGGAGTTCATTGAATTCAGTAATGTTACTTTTACATTTGCAGGAATAATACTATCAGTAACTGAATATATGTTATGGTAACTGAACCCTAGAAAAAATATCACAGATGAAACCATTGCCAGTTTATAGTTTATTTTGAATTCAGGAATATCTCACTTCACTCAGATAGAGCAAATGTCAGTGTTTTTCTAAAGTGTTAAAGCTTTTCAAAAGAAATATTCTGATGACATTAGAAATTAATGTGATAAGCAAGTTTCAGTAAATATCATCTTGTTAAAATGTCAATAGCTAGGCAAGGAAGACAAACTATTCGTGTTCTAATATGAATTTGTACCCAGAAGAAAGCTTTACAGTGTAAAGAAATTGCAGAATAAATATATTCAAGCAAATTAAATTAAATTCTATTTGGAACCTTTATTTTTTCTTCTTGCATGCTTTTTTAGTTATGTGAAAAGATGGTTACCCTTTTAAAACTTCACAATCAAACGAAACAATGATAAATAAGCAAAAACTAGTTACAAATGCTGTGATAAAGAATATTACAAGAAATGGGCTATTGCCTATATTATGGAGGACATCAAACTAGATATTTTAATTGTCCCTCCAACTTTAAAAAAACTCCTGATTTTGTAAATCTTGAAGAAGTGTAAAAGAAGCTTAAAGATCCCACATGTGATGTAGTTGAGGTTGTTTCAGGAAGCACACAAGAAAACAAAGGAAGCTGATACTCTTTGTCAAGTAATTCATCACAGATCATGCAAAGTAACAAACTTGATCTCCCAGTTTTATGAAAAGTTGAGTCAGATATAAGCACAATACAATAATACTAAGTGTTGCTAAGAAAAGCTGAAGAGAAGAAAAGAATATAAATAGAAAACCTGATTCCCTGTGATACTACCTAATGTTACTCATATAGGGATTTGAACTCCGTGGAGTCTGAGATTTGTTCACTAAATGTTGAATTAAGACTTGGAAAATAAGTGCATGAAACATCTCCCTCCATACCTTAAAACTAAGGAATTTTTTCATGAAAAAAATTAATAACAATAACATTGCAGATTTTTTATTTTTTTCATTTTCAAATAGAAAGTGATTCTGTGAAAATACATTTATAACAAGTGAATTAAAAGTATAAGAGGGAATATTAACAAAAGTCCTCTGTATCAAAAGCAAGCTCTGTCAAATGACACGTATTCAAAAACAAGGTTTTATTTGAGAACATGCTTCTTTATTGTGATATATTCCACAAACTAAGTCAAAGTTTGTAAATGAGAAAGAAATAATATAATTTTTCCCATTAATAACCTAAATACAAATGTTGTAGAAGACTATATGCACGCTGTTGGGCTATTTCAGCACTTCAGGACAGAAACAGTTTTATTCTAGAATCTTCAGGGCCTTTGTTTCAAGAATAAAATCTATGCAGTTTCCTTATTAAAAAAAAAATAAAATACTGTAGTCTCTGCAAGGCCTTTTCCATTTGTTTGGTTTTCATATATCCTCTCAGAATCATGCCTCTCACTTTAACAGTTTAGAGCATATTCCTCTGAATAAGTACAGGGAGTACTTAATCTTCTTTTGGACTATTTCACCCTGCCTAAGAGGGATTCCACACAGCAAACAAAGGAAAAGATGTGGTTTTAACTTTCAGTGTCTTTTCTGCATTACGTACCTTAAGCTAAATTAAGGAAGAACTATAACTTCAAGCTTATAGTATCTTTAAGTATTAATGAAAGAATCTAAATACAGAAAGGATATTTTAAGTTAACTCAAGCTCTCAACTCCAGTAGATCACTCCTTAGGGAACTTTTCTCATTGTTTGTCCGTTTTAATTCAAACAATCCAAAACAAAATGGATTTTCAATATAAAAGAGATAGTATAAAAAATGTAGAGTTGTCTTCCTTTCTTACTATATACTACTGCATGGTAAAATACATCTCCATTTCTGAGGCAGTTGTCTACAAAACAGTAATGGGGTGATCAGGATTATTTCAAAATAAAAGGAATAATGTGGAAAAGCATATCCATGTACAGAATCTGATACCACTGAGAGGCTCAGTTGATCACAATGACTCTTATGCTGCTTGATTCTCTTTCCTTTATTTGATCTTAAATGTTAACATTTCCCATCTCTACAAAGAATTTCTGTGATTTTTTGCCAGAACCTGTCCACCATTTATTTAGTACAAAATCAGTGGAATCTGGGCATTTGTACCTAAACACTGATGTGGAGCTAGGTTATACTCTGACTGAAGTGCGTCTTTCTGGGAAATGATATGCCAATTCATAAAATTATAGTCTAGACTAGGTTCTTGAAAACTTTGTTTGGCAACAGGTCACTGAAAAATAGCATGGACTTCAGTGTGTTTGGCAATGAGCTGTCTGAGACTTCTTGGGATGATTCAGTGCACTGTGGATGTGGAATATAGGTCTGTTAAGAGCCTTGTGATGCTTGTCTGGTATTAGATGTCATTGAATATGATTGATGTTGGAACCTTAAAAATGTGGAAATAAACCCTTATGGAAGATCTTTTTAAATTCTCGGACTCACACAATCACAGAATGGATTGGAAGGGACCACAGTGGGTCATCTGGTCAAGCTGTTCATCCTCCTCAAGCAGGATCATTTTAGAGCACATTGCACAGAATTGTGTCTGGATGGTTCTCGCATGACTCCAGTGAGAGAGATTTCACAACCTCTCTGAGCAATCTGTTCCAGTGCATGGTCACCTGCACAGTAAAGTTCTTCCTCATATTCAGGTGGAACTTCAGGTGCATCAGTTTCTGCCCAACGTCTCTCTTGTCCTATTGCTTGGCACCACCAAGAAGAGCCTTTTGACACCATCCCTTCAGATACTTGTAGATATTGATGAGGTCCCCTCTCAGTTGCCTCTTCTCAAGGCCGAACAGGCCCAGCTCCCTCAGCCTTTCCTTGTAAGAGAGATGCTCCAGACCCTTAATCATCTTTGTTGCACCTGCTCCAGGATGTCCATGTCTCTCTTGTGGAAAAACTGAGGTGCCCAGAACTGGACACATCACTCCAGATTTACCTCACTAGGACTGAAGAGAGAGGCAGGATCACCTCCCTTGACCTGCTGACAATGCTCTTCCCTATGCACCCCAGGATACCATTAGACTTCTTGGCCACAGGGACACACTGCTGGATCATGGACAACTTGTCCACCAGGACCCCAAGGTCCTTCTCTGCAGATGTCAGCAGGTCAGCCCCCAGCCTGTACCGGTGCATGGGGTTATTCCTTCCCCAGGTGCAGGACTCTGAATTTGCTTTTGTTGAGTATCAGACAGTTCCTCTCCGTCCATCTCTCCAACCTGTTGACGTCCTTCTGAAGGGTTGCACAGCACTCTGGGGTATCAGCCATTCCTCCCAGCTTTGTGTCGTCAGCAAACTTGCTGAGGAGGCAGCTACCTCTTCATCCAAGTCATTGATAAATAAGTTAAACAATACTGGGCCCAAAATTGAACCCTGGGGGACACCACTAGTGACACCACTGGCCTCCAATTAAACCTTGTGCCACTAACTATGACCCTCTAGGATCTGCCATTCAGCCAGTTCTCAATCCACCCCACTGTCCACTCATCCAGTCCACACTTCCTGAGTTTGCCTATATGAGGATGTTGTGAGAGAAAGTGTCAAAAGCCTTGCTGAAATTGAGGTAGACAATATCCATAGCTCTCCCCTTATCCGTGCAGGTAGCTGTTTCATCATAGAAGACAATCAGGTTGGTCAAGCATATTCCTCTTTAGTGAATCTGTGCTGACTACTCCTGATCAACTCTTTGCCATCCATGTGGACAGAGAAGACCTTCAGAATAACGTGCTCCATCAACTTTCCAGGGATTGAGGTAAAAGCTGACGGGCCAGTAGTTCCCTGGGTCCCCTTTTTGAAGTCTGGTATCACATTTGCTTTCTTCCAGTCTTCAGGCACCTCTCCTGATCTCCATGACCTTTCAAAGCTGATTGTGAATGTCCTCACTATGACATCTGCCAGCTCTCTCAGCACTCATGGATGCCCATGGACTGATCAGGGCCCATGGACTTGGGGATGTCAAGTTTGTCTAGACAAGGAAGTCTTCCTTGGTCTAGACAACATTCCTTTACCCTGGTCTCTTGGGTCAGAGATTCCTGAGGGCTGGTCTTGTTAGTGAAGACCAATGCAAAGAATGTGTTCAGTAACTCTGCCTTCTCTCTGTCCTCTGGTAGCAGGGTCCACCCTCCATTTAGTATCAGGCACACACTATTCATTGTTTTCTTTTTGTTATTGCTGTATTTGGAAAAGCCCTTGTTGTCCTTTACATCCTCGGCCAGACCTAATTCCAGGTGGGCCTTGGCCTTCCTTGTTTCATTTCTACCTATATCTGACAACCTCTCTGTATTCATTCCAAGTGGCCTGACTCTGCTTCCATTTCCCATGTGTTTCCTGCTTATACTTGAGTAATGATAGGAGTTCTTCATTCATCCACGCAGGTCTCTTGCCCCCTTTGCCCCATTTCTTGCTCATTAAGCTTCATCATTCTTGACTTTGGAGAAAGTGATCTTTGAATATCAACCAAAATCTGGAACTCTTCTTCCATGCAGGACCTGTTCCCATGGGATTCTTCCAAGAAGGTCCTGAAGAAGCTAAAGTGAGCTCTCCTGAAGTCCATGGTTGTAATCTTACTTGCTGACCTGCTTCCTCCTCGCCCAGTCCTGAACTCCACAGTCTCACTGTCACTGTGCAGCCGAGGCTGCCCCCAGCAGTCACGTCTCCAATGAGGCCTTCCCTGTTGTTAATGTGAGGTCAAGCAGCAGACCATTTCTAATGGGATCCTCCACTTCCTGTGACGTGAAGTTGTCATTGATGCTTTCCAGGAACTTCCTGGGCTGTTTGTACTTCTCTGTGTTGCTTCTCCAGCTGATGTCAGGGTAAAGTCCCCCAGAGAACCAGTGCCTGAGACTTTGAGGCTGCTTCAAGCTCCCTGTAGAAGACCTCATCCACTTCCTCCAGGTCAGGCAGCCTGTAGCAAACATCCACAACAGTGTCATCCTTAGTAGTCTGCCCTTTTATTCTAACCCATAAGCTCTCAACTCACTCATGTTCCACACCAAGACAGAGCTCAATACATTTCAAATGTTGCCTCACATGGAGAGCAACTCCATCCCCATTCATTGATACTCAATCTGTTAGCTTACTGATATCAAAGTATCTGAAGAGGGAAAAAGACACAGAACAATTATGCAGAAGTTATATTCAACTCTTTGCACATTTAATTGGGAAAAAAAAAGTTTCAGGGTGAGTATTATGTTACAGAAACACAGCAGTTGTTCAACAGAAACATAACAAATTTCTTTTTTGATCTTTGTCATTGAGTGAAGGAGGCATAGTAAAGTTTGAAGTTTTCAGTTGTTTAAAAATAATTGCTTTTAATCATATTCTAAAATACTGAAATTCTAAATGATGTTGAAAAATAATGATCCAGGAAAGAGATGTACACCAGGAAATAATTCTAAAAAAATTTTGACTGTTTTGTCAAGAAAATCAGACAAGCCAACATAGTCAAGAGAGTAATAGAAGCTACAAAAACTATGAGGCTGTGGTAATAATTTTTTTTTCCTCCATTACCATGTGAAATTTAAGCTTTGCATCCTCTGAAGCAAGCTGGACCTGCATTGTTTGGCTTAATCATAAGATTCATCACCTCTTTTCTAAAAAAATTGAACACTCTGGTATTATTTTCTTTTAAAAAGAAGAGAGCAGAAGATTAGGAAAGGTCTTGTGTTTTAATAAATTTTCTATGTAATGGATTGATACAACTACTGTAGAAACAAAGCCATTTCTTTTGACATTCAATTCATTTGTATTCATTATGTATTTACAGGTTTTTGATTATAATTCATGTTTACGGTCTACTAATATAAAGGTTTTACATTGGCAATAAAGAATTGCATAAGAAGGCTTTTTGAAAACCGGACAACTGAAAATCTGGCAATGGAGTAGACTGGTGATGGATTTCATGGAATTATGATTGTGTTATCCAAATGGTATTCTCAAAACAACCATCAATAATTTAGAGTACTAGCTTGCTGACCATCTTAATGGTAGCACTGGGATTAGACTCCAAGTTCCCATTGATACCCATATGTCAAATTTTTTCAACCTTTTTAAAAATATTTAGTATTTGTAGTCAACATTACACAACAAATACTAAGATAAGTTAAGCATTCCATGAGTAAATCTCAGGTAGATGGCATTCCATTGATTTTTTTACTTTTTTAATTACCTTTTTCAGTATTTTCTAAACAATTAGAAACAATAATTATATTTTCCTTATTTACAGGATTTCTTATTAACAGCTTTCTCAGCAGTACCATAAGCAGAATCACTTTTTCAGAATTAGAAATCTTTTATCCCTGCTTAGGCTAATACACTTAGGCAAGTCAGCAGAAGTAGTTCTTGAACACAACAATTTTATAACCACAGATGCAAACCAGATATTGGAAGAAGAGTTTGGTGGCAATTTACCATTCCCAGATCTCAAATTCGTATTTTCTTCCTTCCTAATGGTGTTACCCTCTGTCTCTTCTCAGAGACATTATGAATGGGATTTCTCTCACCTGACTGTAGATGTTTATACAGTACAGTCATATTTCAGAAGTAGCCATGTTAGGATTTCTCCGCAGTTAGTAGACAAAAAAATAGTTGTGACAAAATACTTTAATTTCTGCTTTTGAATAACATTAATTTTTCCTTGATTTTTTTTCTGTTGATTCTCTCCATTGACATAACAGGAATTTTCTGTGACTAATTCATACACAAAAATGTCTGCATTTGGTCAGAATAGTATGTCCTCCCTTGATCCAAAGGAACTGGAGTTTCTACGTACCTAGATCCAATAGTGCTTTCAGAAATCATTTTAAAATATGTGACCATCCTTCTTCTTCAGGTGCAACAGGTCATTCTCCCGGACCCTATTATATGCTCCTGGCTGTAGCTTTCTACAGTAATGTGCTGCTGTGTGGACACATTGAGAAAGGAAAGACCCTCAAAAGCAGGTCATATGCTCTGTGAGAACAGAGCATAGAACCTGAGTAGATGGAAGAGAAAAAGGTTATCTTATTCATAACTTTAAATATGTTTGAGAACCGCAAATAAGTAGATTATCTTTGTTTCAAAAAAAACTTTAAATTATTGATTTTGAACAATTTTTTACAGCTATTTGTGGTATTTCTTCTTAGAGAGCAAATTTTCTGGAAGCTCTGAGCAATTCTTAATGAAAATAATAAGTTGTATACAATAACTTCCATAATGGCAATATGATAGAATCATAGAATGGTTTCAGTTGGAAGGAACTTTCAAAGATATCTAGTCCCACCCCTCTGTCATGGACGGGGACACCTTGCACTAGAGTGGGTTGCTCAAAACCCCATCCAGCCAGACCTTGAACAATTGAAAAACTTCCCTGGGCAATCTGTTCTAGTACCTCACCATGTCATAAAAAATGTCTTCCTTTTTTCCAATATAAATATATATAAATATATCCTCCCTCAATTTAAAACCATTACCCCTTGTCCTGTCACTAAATTCCTTGGTAAAAGTCTCCCTCATTCTTTCTTATAATCCTTTGTTATATATTGAAATACCACAGTACAGTCTCCCCAGAACCTTCTCTTCCGGAGGCTGAGCAAACCCAGCTGTTGCACTTTCCTCATAGGAGATGTGTTCCAATCTTCTGACCATTTTTGTGGCCTTCCTTTGGACCCACTCTCACAGGTCCATGTCTTTCTTCTACTAGGGACTCCCCAGTGGAGTAGAGAGGAAGAATACCCTCCCTCAGTTTGCTGGCCACGCTTCCTTTGATGTAGCCCAGGATATGGTTGGCTTTCTGGGCTGCATTACACCTTGTCGGTTCATGGCCAAATTTTCAACCACCAGTATTCCCAAGTCATCTGCAGGGTTGTTCTCAATCTATTCAGTACCCGGTCTGTATTGATACTGGAGGTTGCCCCAGCCCAGATGCAGGTCTTTGCCATGTCAAAATTCATGAGGTTTACATGGGCCCACTCCTCAATCCTGTAGAGGTCCCTTAAAATTCAGCCTTCAAATTTTAAGAAACCATGAGTCAAATTTTTGAACATAACAATAAATGACTAAATGATTATAACTTTCAAATACTTTTAATTGCCATCTGATATTATCTTCATATTTTTATTATTTTCTCTGTATCCATGAGGCCAAGAAGGTATTTTCTATTTATTTTTACATAAAGCTCAGCTTTTAAATAATTTGCATTCTGGAATGGCTGCAACTATCAACAAAAAAATAAATTTAACAATATGATAAATCATGAGCAGTAGCAACATCAAATTAGACATACTGGAGAATGAGCAATGCAAACCATTTTGATAAATAGCTGCATGATCCAATAATGACTGATGGTTTGGAAGAAAGAAAAATCTAGACAGAAAATCCTCCAAAGCTTCTTAATGACAAAGGTTTCAATTTCCCAGTCACTTGCATATCCAACTAAGTCAGCTCACTCAGGTAGTTTAAATGAAGTTAGTGGAAATGTTAGTGGAAGATATAACTGTCTGCAAGACTGAGGCCATAGAGGGCAATTCTATTTTCTCTAATAGACAAGGGGAGAACTCTTTTATTACACAAGGAGGAACTGGTTCAGAAAATAAGTGGGGCAAACTAATCTTCAGTTGCCACCAATTAACATATTATAAATCATGTAGCAAGACTAGTTTATTTCCCTCTTTGCTTTTTGCAAGTTCTTTAGTTATTGTTTAAGGTTTTTAAAGGCCATACTCAGAAGTTTCAGTCATGATAATTGTTGTAGAAAGGCGTAAGGAGATTCAGCTCAAAGAGCATACAGTCCTATAAATCAGAGAACGAAACAGAAGGAAAAAATGTACAAACAGATGGGCTGATATAAAATTTCTGCAGCCTTCACTTAATAAAATAAAAACAGTAAGTGACTAAATGAGTCTGGTTGAACAAAATATTTCTACTGGAATAAATATTTATTAATAATATTCAAAATTTTGCAGTTGATGCTAGAAATGGTTTGTTGCAGAATAAGCTGTAGGAACATTTGATTCATTTGCAGTAAATATTTTTTTTCCAGAAAATTTATGAAGGAGAACATTAGAATAGCCCTTATAAATACTTTTCTTACTGGTAAATAAAGTTGAATTAACTCTACCAGTATCTTCTGGTTTCACTTTCCAAAGGGAAAACTGAATGTATCTCATTTGGAGGTAGAAAGCCAAGCCATGAGTAGCTAGTGCCCTCTTTTACCTCTGCTTTCTAGAATTTCAGCAGCACAGCAGTGCTAATGTTCAACAAAAATCGATTTTTTGTGGGAGGAGTAAAATATTTTTCTAAATTAAGAATCATGGAAAGAGTGGGTGTTGTACTTGTATCTAGTGCTGTCCTGGTGAAAGCGATTCTGCTATGGAAAGGGTAACAAACTTCCTGGGAGGTCTCTAGGCCTGCTGCTTCTGGGTCTGAAGCTTGGAAAACTAAAAAGCTGTATAAATCATGCAGAGTATATAACTTCACCAGTGTTGGGATACAGCATGAGGACACTGTTGTTGGTTAAGTGCTCTGCAATGTACTGCTGTGAGTGTGTTTTGTAGGAGCTCAGGAGTGCTTCTCACTGCAGGGTATTCACCAAGCACACACAGGTGTCCAGGATGAGCACCCCCTGGAGCTACTCCCTGACATCGCAGCGACAGTGTTTCTATACTCGCCCAGCAAACTCATAATTTGTCTGCAGACCCAGAAGCACATTTGAACAGTTCCTGTAGAATAGATGGGCACAACCCTTAGAGCAAAGTTCCAAAATCAGAAGGCGCACCAGCAGGAAAACTCTGAGATTTTTTGAAAATAAAGATCCCCTAGAGCTACAAATTATTTGAGAAAATCTTGATTCACGTCTTTTTTTCTGTGAATCCCAGGAAGCAGTATCCTGGGCTTTAACATACTTAAACTCTCTCTAAGGCTCCCTGACTTGCAGGGTCTCTCTTGGCCTTTCCAGCTGTTCACTGATTATTCTCGATGCTTGACTGCATCTCTCAACTACTCGCCCTCATCCTTTGTGACAGACCCTCTATCTTTGACGCTGTGATTTTCTGCCATGTCTTTTTTCACCTTTGTGCCTTTCTTACCACTCACAGGCTCAAGGACTAAACTTCTGTCTCGGATTCTATCAGCAGGGATTTAAGACTCAGCTTCAAAGAAAATTATGCTCAGATGAATCTGATGCATCACTTACACTCTTAACACAGACTAAAGCCTACATATGTATGGAAAGTCTTTCCCCCACACCACCAGATGATGTGTTTAGTAAGCATTGAAATAGGTAAGTTTAGTAAGTAATATAAGTAAAGCACCAGAAATTATATGCTTTTGTTTCAAAGTTCCACGCAGCAATGACAGGCTAATCTTTAATGCATGATCCAAAAAGTGTCAATTTCATAGAAGACGTATCTTCCATTGGTTGCAAAATTCTTTTGTTTCATTCTTTGGAAAACTTCAGCAAGCCAGGAGTGGAATCAATATCTCCCTCTCTTTATCCAGTCTTTCCAAATTCTCTACATTGTCATGATCAGGTTACTTCCTCCCCTGCAACCTTCAAATATTGGTAAGTGAAGGCTGCCCCACGAAGTGTTTATTACCATGGAACAGACTGGACCTAAGGTTACCTTAGAAATACTACAGGGGATTTGGTTTGCTTTTTCAAGAAAAGATAAGGAATTGTAGCATTGTTTACTGTGCAAAGTGTCATGTCCAATCAGCATTAAAGGGTATTTTAGGGCTGCTACTGGAAAGAAGGGTTGCTTTCACTTATGTGTCCTTATAGCTGCTGGCTACAAGTTCAGTTTATTTCCCTTGTAAGTAAATACTGTACCTGTGCATGAAATTTCTTCAAAAAAGATGCAGAAAGTGGTTTTTTTCTCTTGACCTACTTTAGCTGTTGGAAAAATGAGTAACTTCTCTAAACCCTCTACTGCCAGTATCCTGACAAACAGTTCTTCCATCTGCTAAACTGCATTCAAGCTTTTTTTTTTTTTTTTGCTATGCCCTGGATGGCAGCTAAAGTTTATGTTTATGAGGTCAAATCAAGACCTCCACAATATTCCTTTCCTTTTCTTTTTTTTTAACTTGGAAGATGTTTGTAATACTATATTACGTACATAACTTGTTGTGTGCACAGGAACACAAAAGGTAACAGTGGCTCTCTTTTAGTCAGTTTTTTACACCTATCTACTCCTTCTTAAACAGCAACGTTATTGAGAAGCATTTTTAGTGTTTGAACCTGACATCAAAGTGCTGTGGATTCATCATTCCTGCATCCAAAATTTCCTGCCGCTGCCATGAGAATTGTTAATGTACCATGTTAACCAATGTCAGCAGTAGTAAAGAAAGGACCACACAGACTCAAAATTTAATTTTAAATCTGCACTCTCTAGAGATTCAAGCTCTGCCAGAAATCTCAGGAAAATAAACTATCCCTGGGCATGGCTAGCAGGCAACGGGTTCTTCTCATCCTTGCACCTTGGACCTTTCATAGAACACAAGCCATTACCATTAGTCTTACTCTTTAAAGCAATGCAAGTGGATTTTTTTCTCCCTTATTCTCTGCTTCTTTATTTTTTTAAGCTTCATTTATCCACCAATACATAACTAGACTTCAATTATAGACATGTCAATTAGATTGCAGTTCCTTTTTACTGGGGTTTGTAATATTTTAAGATCTCTATGGTCAAGTGCTACACTTATTTTAGCCCAGATGCTCCCCTATAAAGTATGTCTTGCTCTTTTACATTAAAATGGTCAAGTTAATGTATGGTTATAGATTGCTTTATTCTATAAGAATTTCTGGTCACAAGATTACACAAGGAACACAGATTAAGCCATGAATGTTATCCCAGGTACACCAAGAAAAATGTATGATTAGCATAATGGTAGAGGACCATGTTATTTTTAAAATGGAAAAGTTCTGTAATTTCTAAAAGAGTAGATAAGGTGCTAAGTGCAAAAACACAGCAGAATTTCTGATCCAGAATAATTTAGTTCACTTTATCTCACTGCCTTGTGCCTATAAAATAACGTCACACATTGATCAAATTGGCTAATTTAAGATTGTTACATATAGGCAGAACTCTTGGCAAAGCAAAGACTGTGTAAATAACAGTCCTCAGGAAAGTCCACAAAACTAATGAAGATATGATTTTTTCCTGAACTCCAGTTTCTGTCTTTGCTGCCCACAGAAGAGATTTAGTCTTCAGGTTCAGTTTTCTTTCTCAGCTTCTCCACAACATTTATCTCAGAAGTTCATCTTGCATGAGCTGCCCTCAAAAATCATTCTTGTTTTTTCTGTCTTTTGTCAACTTCCATCTGTCCACAAACACTAGTATGATTCTGGACTTTAGTATCTTTCCTAATTCATGCACTTGAAATTTCTCCTCTGTTCTCAAATCCTTTCTCTGTCTAAAGACATATTTTCAATTTCCTTTCATAATTTGATTCTGTCTTCTTGTGTGCACTGAAAATAATTTATTTGCCTCAGATTTTCCTCTGTGATATTCTTCCTCAGTTATTTGGCTATGTTGTAAACCTTAAATCTAATTTTGAAACAATATTTATCTCTGCACCCAATCTACGTTATAATCCATATTTATGCAGAGATTCCACTCATTATTAGAAGCATTCAAACCTAGCAGGGTAAAAAAACCCAAAATCAAACCCAAAGAAAAGTCCAGAGTTTACGACCTTTACTTGAAATATAAATAAGCATCAAGGGTCTTCAACAGTATTTTTTTCATTTAATTGCAAAATAGAATCTGAATGAAGATGCAAACAATTATAAGCAAAGTAGGAAAGCAGAACAATTTCTAATTCTGGTGGCTAAGGGAAAGGAAACCAAAATATATGTCAGTTTCTTCAGATAACTATGAACTCTTATCCATTACGTAAGAAGGATACTGAGTGTAAACAGGATTTATTTCTACACCCATGGGCTTGAGTAAAGCATCACAGGTTTGTGTACAGCTTTGATAAGAAATTAAATATGAGAATGTAATCAGAAGTTGAATGGGAAGCAGGCAAATCTTCAGTCCTCTGTTCCATGTGCCTCTCTTACCATGAGTTCGTATCCTCAAACATTGCCATTGCTGCCCCTCTGCATTGCAATAGGCTATAGATCCTGTGGTGAAGATGTAGGTGAAGACCCTGCTGACTATGGGGAATTCTTTACAGAAATCCAGTTATAAGATAGTGCTTTGGTTTCATCTTGAAAATACAAGAAAAAAAATAGTTCTTCAGAAAGAGTTAAGCACATATATCAAATTATTTCAAAATTAAGAATAAGTACTATTATTAACTGCGGCTTGTAAAAGTTGTGTATGTGATAAAGATTGTGATGTCAACACAATAACCTAGTAGAACTAACACCGTTATCAAAGTTCAGTTCCTCAGATGTAAGAAGAGTTTACTGCAGAGTTTAAAGTAACTGAAATCACATATACAGGTTCCCACGCAGTCACAAACATGAACAGACATGCATATATCCATTCCTTTCACTTACCTGTCTGTTCCTGTTTCCTGAAGAAACACTGACTTACATTTTTTTCATAGAAAGAACAAAACAGGACTTTTAGAGGCAGATGTGAGTCTTAAGTGAGTTATCAACAGTGAGAGCAGTTTATGTAAAGGAGACTCTAATGTGAGCCTGAGAACAAGACGAGTGTGGGTTTAGCTGTTGGCTGAGTAAAAAGGAAACAGAGAAGCTGTGGCTCAGTGGACTGCCAAATACAAGGCATGTGTATGACTAGGAAAAGAGAGCCAAGCGTGGTTGACCTACTTATATCTGATCTGCTTTAATACTCTCATATATCCAATTCTTGAAAACGTTAGATGTTTTCAGGGCCCTGAATACCTTCCCTGCAGCCCTCAGGGTTCAGCTGCTTGGGATCAGGGATAACTTTGAAGATGCTCCTCTCTGGCTGTGAGAAGCCCCAGCAGTGACTTGTTTCCCTGCACCTGGGAGATTCTTTTAAGCTCAGGCTCTCTCCCTTGATCTCTGTTGGAAAAATTCTGCAGGTGTTCCAGTTCCGTGCCTCCCTGACTCTGACCCAGAGCCTAACTTGCCAGTGTGACTTTGTGAGTTTTTAGCTTGGCATTGGATCTGCCTCATTACTATGGACTTACCTGATACTTTGAACTCTTTGCTGAACTAAGTGACCACTGCCGGAGCTGCTTGCCTGTGTCCCTCCCATATGGTCCCTGCTGCCACTGCCTGCATCCCTGTCACCTGCCCTTTGCAGAAGCTGCCTGCTCTTGCTGCTTCCTGGCAGCTGTAAGAGCTGATTAGCAAGTGCAACCACTTATAGAGCATAAATGTCCTATAAATGCCAGGTGGAAGGTTAATAATAAATAAGCACAATAAAAATAACCCTGTCTAATATAAGGAGAGCACCAGATGACATGAACTCCTCTGTGCCTACTCTGTAATGGGTGGCTGCCTGGTCAGTAGGAAAGGGCTTGGGTTGGTTTCACCTGATTTTGCTTCATTTTCTACTTGTCACACTGCCTAAATAAAGGAGCTTGAGTGATGAGGCCAGCATGGAAGTGATCTGGTGACTGGTTACTTTGGAGTTCCTGAAAGAGATAGGAGGACCTCTATCCATTTGCCATTTGCCTGGTTTGTGAACAGCTGTGCTCTGGTGTAGTCAGCAAACAGGGGTCTCTGCAAGATGCTGAAAGGAGCAGCAACAGCTTTCATATTAGAAAGGCCATATGCTTCTATGCATGGCACATTCTGCATCATGCACTTATATCGCATTTAGAAAAAAATCTGAGATTGTGGCAGCCCCAACATTTGCAGTATTGAAGAGTTTATGAATAGAAAATTTAAATGAAAACAGAAAAAAAAAATCTTTTTTTTTTTGGAGGGAAAAAAATATTGTGTAAGTGTGGAGCACTCAATGGCTGAATTGTCTCATTGTGGTTGTGTCTTTGATCCAGCTGTATAAAACTATTTGGTTCTCAGGGAATTCCCTGCAGTTCTCTGCAGGCTCAAAGGCTTTCAACTCGTAGGTCTTCTGCCAGCATACTGACCTGAGTTGTCTTGCCTGAATCTGGGCATTAGTCTTCATTTAGCTGAGATCACTTGCTGTGATCTCTGCTGCCGCACAGCCACAGCAATGAGTTCATTGAGAGTGACAATCAGCACTATGTTCAGACTCAAAAAGAGAAAATATGAAAGAATTATAATAATGGGAAAAGAGTAGAGAAATCCAGGTAGGTGAAGCCTAAAGGGAAGGCTTTTTAGTTTCAATATTTCATTCAGGGCTATTGTGTGTGAGAGGTTTTTTTTCTACCTTTGGACAGTATTACAATGCTGACTTATTAAAAAGAGAATGTAATCATTCTCATGGTAGTGATTCTGCCTAGCAGGCTGACAGGTTGAGGACACACACATATAATAGAGTCTCTGAAAAACAATCCATCTGATATCAGGTCACATGAATGAGTCATGAGTATTTATCAGTGTATTTGAGTATTTATAGTAGAAAAACAAGGTTTGTTTTATATGGTACTGTGCTCTGTATCAAATAAACTTATGAACCTAGTAGACAGTCTAATACTGTCATTGCTGTAGAGACCTAATTTTACACACCATGTACATATTATATGTTATACATTAAAAATAGCATTCTATTGCCTTGATTTAGTTCTGCTATAGCCTGTAACAGATCTGTAGAAAATCTGAATGTCACTTTCTTTACTCCAGCAGTAATCATAAATTACTTCATGTCAAGTGTCTTGAGAGTCCTCTATGGGTTTCATTTCATTATTTGGCTGTGTATATACCTGCTGCACAAGCAGTGTTCAGTTACCTGGGGTCATTTTCATTCATAGGTATTCTGTAGATTTGTCATTTATAAATACCCAGGGTCCTTGTACACTCAAGCATAAACTGTTCATTATAGTTTCAATCATTTCACACTTACTGAAGTCAATAAAATACTGTCTAAATGATATTTTTTAAGAAAAATGTACACCAATGAACTACTTAAACCTTATTTATAACCTCTTTTTTAAACATTCAGATAAGCGGTCAGTGCCTGAATTAAATACAGCTCTTGTAAAGGCTTCAGAGACTTTTAAACATCTTTATATGAAAACCAGAAAATTCATAGTTCAAATTTATTTGTGCAGGAGTTCTCTAAGCTTGCCTTTGAGACTTAAAATCATAATATACTAAATTATGTTCAGAAAGTTTCACTCAAAGAGAAGACTAAAGAAATCAGCTCTAACAAAAGTTCCACAAGGCCTCGTCATTTTTTGAATGTTAAAAGAAAAAAAAATCTGAAAATCAAATAGCTGAGGGAAATAATTTAATAGAATTAGGGGAGAGATGTTCAGTTCTTGTTTGTGAACACTACCCAAAACTCATATTTTATATTACTGTTCCAGCTTTTATTATTTGCCTCAAAAATAAGAAGAGAACCTGCATCTTAAAGCAAAATAGCATTTAAGTAGAGAAATGTCTGAACAGCTTTATTTATTAAGCTTTAGACATGTTGACTGCAAGATATCTTAAAACACACACACTCTTGCAGACTTTTCACAAATGTCTAAACAGATTATTAAAAAAAAAACACAAAGAAAGCCCATACTTTTATATTATATTCATATCTTTCTTTGGCTTAAGATAAACATTTCATACTACACAGGTTTTATCCATGACCAACTGCTGATAACAGCCTATTCAACTTCCCCATGTATTTATCCTTACCCTTTTTCTTACATAAAGAGTTATTTGACACATAAAAGATCAAGGTTTCTGTTTTGGTCTTAGTTTTCACTTTTTGTTTTATAGAAAATGACCATAATAAAGACACACGATTACTTATGACTGCAAAGGTTCACCTGGTAAATAATAATCTAGTTGTTATAAGGACCATTTTAGGACATCTCATTTCTTCCACAGTAACAGAATTTCTTATCTTGCTAACTGCTGCTTTCTTACTACTATAAATAAGATACTTATCTTCTTCAAATATCAAACTTAATGCTGCCTCAACACATTTGTCCAAACCCTGTGTTTGAATGGGAAATGACAAATAAAAGTCTGGATTTCTAAACGTCACTTTTAGCATAGTTTTGTTCCATCTGCAAAAGCCCTGTTACAGCTCTTGGCACTTCATTTTATTTTCTTGGGTTTGGGGGATTTTTGAGGGTTTTTTTGTTATGTCTGTCTTAAAAGAGAAAATGTGTGTGTAAAATGGAGCATATTTTTAATATTATCATATTAATCATAAGGAAGACTTTATATCTTAACTTATTCTGTGGCGGTGGTCAGTTACAGGCTGCCTTAATCCTTCTTGGTCACAGCACATCACAGGTCATATACTGATTTTCTTTCAATTAAAGTGATATTTTCCTAGATGTTTAGTTTGCCATTGGCTGTACAGAATTAACAGTCAGATTCTCATTATTTTTTTGCAGAACTTTATGAAATGCAAAAATAACAAAGGAGATTGTTGCAAAATCTTTAACATCTATTGCAAAAATACACAATAGTATCCTCTAGGTTCTTAGAAATCCGTATAGAATTATTGATAAAGGAAAGAAGTTGAGAGGAGTCAAAAATTCTGTTTAAAGACAACTCATAAGAAAATAAATAAATCTGTAAACCACAGAGACTGCGTCTATTCTGTGTCTAGAAGCAACTGCTAAACAGTGAAAAATTTGTTTATGTTCTTAACCAAGATATCAGATGTTTGTCTGACAAAATGTGTATGTTCCACTTTCAGGCTTGGTCTCCCTCACTGATATGAAATAAAATGAAATATTGTTGTTGTTTGTTGAGAAGGTCTCAAGGCATTTCTTAACACAGTGTATTATAATTTGAAGAATCTTGCCATGGTTTCTTATTTTTGCTCTATTATTTTTCTCTGCCTGCATCTCTTCCGATGTTATGTATCTCATTCTGTCCACATTTTAATTTTAAAAACAGCTGTCACCATCAGTTTAAGAGTGTGGGCCAAAATACAGTAAAGCCTGTAATGATGAAATTAATACTATGACTAATATCTGTGATATTAACAATAAAGGCTGAGCATAAATAATAACTAATGCATTTTCCTCTAGCACCGAATACTATGAAACAATAGAATTGTGTATGTAGCATATGTACAGGGCAGAGAATAGGTCATTGAGGCTGGAAATTATTAAATTCTCTTTCAATGACACAAGGTCATTCATTACTGTTGAACACACAAAGGAAACGAGTATGCTTAAATACCTGTGAACTCTCACACACTTACACGACATACAAGTGCCTTCCAAAATGTACCCATCTCCAGTCACAGCCAGTTTGCCTTTAGGACCATTTTAATCCTTCTTTTTTGTCCCTCCTAGTCAAAAGCATAAATTATTTTGCCCAAGAGGACCTTTACAGTCAAATTTCACTGTATAACAATATTATTTTTAGGTGAGTCCCATCACTGTCAAAAACAACTCAGCTGTTGCAAGTACGAGGACTGAAGGTGCTTTCAGACACTCCTCTGAAGAGAAGTGAACAGCAAGATGAAGAAATCTTCTGAGTCTTACAGAGATGTCTCTGTAGTACTGGAGAGTCCCAAAAGAAAATTAGGTAGGAAAATGGATTAGTTCTGTTTATCTGTCTCTCAAAGGCAGTGCTTTCTCCAGCTTCTTTGATTGTAAGATACAGGTGGTCATACTAGGTTCAGAATTTGTATAATATTCTTGTAAGATCTAGGCACTGCAATTAAACAAACATTCCACTTGAAAGTTGCGTCATCTAAAACACCAAACTGAAGGAACAGATATTTCTGAATTTCTATGTTACTGAGAGGATCATTCCGTTCCCTGTCACTTCTTGATACTTTTTGTGTTGCTACAACAATGTGGAACCTGGTTTAGAAAAGATTGTTTGATACCCTTCAGAAAAATATCTCATTGGAAGACAGAGTGAATTGAGAAATAGGCTTAGCTTCTACCCATAGGAGCAGCTGATTAACAGCTGTTTACCAACTGATCTGCATAAAACATCTTTGTTCTTTATATGCGTTTCTAGTCATGCTCCTCTCTAATAATTTTTTTCTAAGTATAATCGTTTAGGACTTTATATTACAGTTGTTCCTAAAGGCTGTTTTCAGAAAGAGATCTCTGCACTTCCTCTCCCTATAGTTTCTTATCTGTGTGAGGAAATTCCTATTTTCAGGAAATGTCTGCAATTTGTCTTTCAACTGACTGCAGAATAGTTACCTTGAGTTTCAGTAGATCTCTTTTAACTATGAGTACAATTACTTATTTTGATATTATTCCTTCTGTTCTCCTAAATATATGACTATCACAAATTCCTGTTAATATTTTCCTTCTAGAAAGTAACCTGCATATATAAATATTTTTTCTTTCTTTGATGCTTGAAACTGGGTTTTATACATATTGAAACTGATGAGAGTACTGGCTGTCTGTCACTGAGGCTAAAAGCAGAGGGGAAAGCTTATGGAAATAGTGGTTAGCTTCGAATGCCGAGTGCTATCTGCTGGAACTGTTCCTGTTTGTAAAAACAATGACATAAGCACAAAGGACACACATGGATAGACATGCTGGATATGAACACATGCAGATTTGAATAATGTCCTGAGAAAAGACCTTTGGGATAAGTGCTGGCTAGAACATGTCTTGGAATCTGAGCAAAGAAATGTTCTCCAGCTGTTTGATTCTTCTCACATAGAAAGAAACAGGAGTTTGTTGATATTTTTTGTAAATATAATAAGCATCAAAGACCTACCTACTTCTTCCCAAAATAGGAGAAATGGGAATAATCAAACATAGGGGAAGGTCACCCCTTGAATGCAGATATAAGAATTCTTGAGGATAAATGCCATGTGTTCTTGTTTGGAGGTTTTTTGTTGTTGTTTTGTTTGTCTTGTCTTGTTTTGGTTTTGGTTTTTATGTGGATTACTTTAATCTGTATTTGGTAGCTAATCATATTTACCAAAGACAAACTGAAGTACTGATTAAAAACCGCTATACAGCAAATACAGTGATGACAGATTACTTACGTCTTCATGATCACCACAGAAGTCTACAGGAACTTCAAGTGAAAGTTTTTTTCATTTTTAGTGTACCTTCAACCCAAAGACTGATGGCTTGTCCAAGATCAAAATAATAAATAAAGAGCAAAGCTACAATCGAAATTCAGGAACTCTTGTTCTTTTTATTCTTGAACAAGGTACAGTAGGCATGGGGATAAAAGTAACAATCTAAACTGCACTCCAGATTGTAAAGCTTCACAGGGCAATGCCGAAATCTTATTTCTGCTTTTGCAAACAGACTGACAGCTTTGTATGACACAGAACTAATTTTAGAAAGTGTATCTTGTGCATGTTTGGCTCTTCTGGACATCCGGTATCTGTTGATCTGATTTGAGCTGCAAATCTGACACTTCTAAAATGTTTACAACTGGCATAGAATTTATGGATGCCTCTCAGATGCCTTGTTGTTGCTTTCCTGGTACTCTACCTTCATAGATGGTTTTTTGCTGCCTCAGAAAAATGCAGGGAATTATAGGGGTTTTTAAGCAAATGCTCAGAAGTTAATAGAATATTTTAGACCAGGGAAGAAATATTTCCTGTTAAAAACATGTGTTCAGGTCAGATAGTTGAACAACAGACTAGTTTACTTTGGGTATGAATATCATCCCTGTGCTATTTAAGAGCACCATGGTGTATCACCGACTTGCAACAAAAAAATCTTCTGAGTTTGCTCTAATAGATCTTTCTGGAAAAACATTTCTGAATTTCAACCGTGCATTGTGAAACATAGGCCACATCTGATATGAAGGAAAAAAAATTAGTATTTAAGCAGAATTATTGTGTCAGTCTATTATCAAACTACTTTCATCCACAGTTTTCTGTCAAGACTATGATGAATGGACAATAAGGGAGACATGAAGAAAATTAAAGGTGCAAGGCTGAATTTTGAAAGGCAAAAGTTTTAGTCTGGCATATCAGAAATGGGACTAGTTATCGCATATCTTTTTTAATATATGATATCAGAACAGAAAAGTTTGAAGTAGATGTATTAAGAAATGTTTAGTAGCTGATGTGTTAAAATGTGTATAATAGAAGAGAAAAACTGAGAAATACAGACATTAAGTTTGTCAGTCAAACAATATCACTGCATGTGTTTCAATTTGTCAGTTAACTCCTGTGTACTTTTCAGCTCTGCAACCAATATTAACTTTTAGGAAAATCTATAAAGCATGGTTCAACAGAATAAAGGAAAGTGCTTTGATGCCTTTTGTTGTTCTTTTTTTCTCCTAGCTTCTTCTGTGCTTCTTCTCTGCCTTTTGTATCAAGCTCAATTTTTTCTCCCCTTCATTCAGATCACCCCACCAGGCTACCCAAGGCTGGCTGTCTGATGCTGTCTGTCTGATGTGTTTCATTGTGTTCTTCTCCTCCTTCTTTTCCCATGAAGCCAGGCTTGACTTCTACTCCATTTCTTTTATGTTAATAAGTTCACTGTGGTTTTTAGGTCATGCTTCTAGTTTTGTGGCTCATAGTCCTAAATTTTAGTTCCCCCAGCCAGTATATTTTCTTGATAAAAATGCATCCTAAAAATGGCTTTCTAAATACTTTTCAAGTTAAGTAACCATGACATAATACAATTAATTTTAATTGTATGGTCAAGATGTGTACATATTATAAATGTGAAATTGTGCTGTGTTATGGATGCTGCTTGTCCTTTTCCTGTGATTCCAAACCCCTGAAAAGCCCTGATTCTTCCTCCAGACAGACTGGCAGCTTCCTACATGTGGTCCTGATACTATTAGCATCTTCTTCCTTTGAGTGCATATGTTCATATGTTTTCTAATAAAACAAAATTTGATCAGAAAGTAATAATTAATTTATTACTATATTACAGTGAGAATACCTCAGGCCCAGAAACTATCCCCACCTTAATTTCAAAGTTTAGTAGAACAGATGAGAATAACGCAAAATGGAGATCTCTCTCATCTCCTCAGCTAAACATGTATTTTCAGCTGGTTAAATTTCACTTTCCTCAGCCCATGAGGATATACTGTATCAAGTTATGTGCTGAGAAAGCAATTAAAGTACTAGATGATGTAGCACAACTGGAGAGCCACATGGGGTTACATGATAAGAGAGGTTTTTAAAGGACGCATGGCAAACAAATATGTCCTCTACAGGGATATTTTCAGCCTAAACCTTTCCCTGAAAAGCACTACCCCAGCTGACATGCCAAGCCCTGGTTTTCTGTCCATCTCTTGACCCATGTGCAAGGAGCAGCTGGTTACCAGATTAACAGACCACCAACTAACTGTCTGGCATGTGAAGTCATGAGAACAGAGAAAGGCCAACGTAGAATGCTAGAAATACATGAGGCAATTATAAGAAGGGAGTCAACACTGTGCATCTTACAATCAGTGCATGCAGTTTGACAAGTTTTGCATTTTTGCCAGTACCACAGCTCAGAGCTCATTTCTTTGAGCAGCTGCAAAGTTTGGGAAGCTTCCAGCTCACAGGAAATTCTAAATTTTTTTTTGTTTGTTCATTTTGGGCTGATTCAGAACAAAAAACCTTTTTTCTTCAAAGACATTTTCTGGAAACCATAATGCTGTTTTTTAGCCAGCTCTGTTCCATGAACTACTACATGGCAGCATGGTACACCAATTACTGACACTCTCAGTTTGGCTTGAAAGTGGAATCTAAGTGCTGATGGCTATAAATGTCACTCTAGGGAAACACTGCCCAAATAAACTTAAGGAAATGTGAACTATCTAAATTGTCCATTCAGTGTTCATAATTTTAACAGGTTTTTCTCTTGCTGATTAAAAAAAAATAAAAAAAGTCAAGTGCAAAAATGAAAAAAAAAAAAAAAGAAAGAATTCTTGTATTTGAAATAATGCTCCTAATCTCTTTATGAAAGAAAGACAGTAGTCTACACCTGAAAATGTAGCTTTTCTGTAAATTTATTAGGGATGTATAAGTAAAATAAAATATTGTATTTAGCATAGATTCATTCTTCAGCAATTTAGTTCAGACCAGACAGACATACAAACCAGAAACAGAAAACTTTCTAGCATTTCACCCTTAAAATTTTGCAGGATTTTCACCAGAGCTTTTTATCTACAACATCATGCTTGAATAGTTATAGAAGAGTAGAAATGCTCATCAACACTTTCCATATGTGGGATAAATTCAGTGTGTTTCATCATAATTTTAAACCAACTTAGTTGGTTTAAAAAGTCAGTTGTGCTTGTCACACCTATGTAATCTATTAACGCAAAAATCTTTAAATAAAAATGCATTATAGCCCCAAATAACCATAACTAATATAGCACTTCTTTAAAACATTAGGACTAAGAGACTTTGACATGTCCACAAGAATAGAATGAACTAGCCATTTTCAACACAGCCTAGATGAGCACAACTAAAGCAACACTTCTGAGGGCATGTCCTACAAGTGAGAAGGAGAATCACAGAATAGTGATCATCTAATCTAACCCTTTTGCCTAAGTATGATCCCATACAGAAGGTTGCTCAAACTGTGTCTAGTTGTGTTTTGAGAATGTGCACAGGGAGTGACTCAGCCTGTCAGGACAACCTGTTCCAGTGTTCGGCCACACTTATGGAGAAGAATTTTTTTCTTATGTTTAAAAAGAATTTTCTGTATTTCAGTTTGCATCCACTGCCTCTTGTCCTATCACTGGCCACCTGCGAGCAGGGTTTATCTTCATATTCTTTACTCCTCCCGTTAGTTATTTTTACACAATGATAAGGTTCCCCTTTTTTCCAGGATGAACAGTTCCATCTCTACTCTCCTCTGTCAGGTACTCCAGTCCTTCAATGTCTTAGCTCCCGTTTGCTGGACTCGTTCTACTCTCTTGGAGTCTCCACTGTTCATACTTCCCTTGTATCAGCGAGCTCAGAACTGGACACTGCACTCCAGATATGTCTCATCAGTGCTGAGCAGATGTAAAGGATCACCTTCTTAAATCTGCAGGCAACATTTTTTTCCGTAGATGTCACAGTAGCATATGTACCTCAGTATGGAAACCTCTACTTTGCTGTAAAGCTGTCCCCATAGCAGAATTTTCCAGCATCACCTGATTTATATTTTTTTTTCATTAACTGTAAAGATAATTCAATGCCTATGAAAAGTAGGACTAAATATGTTGCAAATAAGCATGACGTTGTTGGAGTCTGGACTAAGACCTAGAAAACTCAGGTTTCTGAGCACACTCTTCCAATCCTCTGACCTTTGCCTGCTTTATTTTAGCTTTAAAAAAAATAGAAGTTAGCTTTGAGCTGGCTTAAGTCTAGAAAATTTGAATCAAATCATTAAGTTAAAATTTCATCATTTTCTTCTCTTCAACTGAGGCTATTCCTTCCACAGTCCTTGAGGCATCTGAAATCTGCTCAGTTCCTCTGTTTCTACTGAATAATGACCTGAGACTGTTCACATCACTAGAAAATAAACCATCCAGTACCTGTGAGTCACACTACAGCCATAATATCATGGGCACTCCTCACTCCTGATATTATCCGGTTCACAGTCCCAGGTGTGCACACCATCTCATAAATCTCCTGACTTACTGTTGCTAAATCCAAACTGCTACATCAAGCATACACCCCAGGTGCAAGGCAAAACTAACAGGAAAGCAGAGGTGAGATGTGAGTTGTTTTTTAAACTACCAGTCAGTCATCCTACCCTAAACTTGCCTGAGTGTATTAGAAATGCTTACAGTGCTAGACACAGGTTTGCATAGCTCAGCATTAAATAGCAGATAAGGGGTGGGATGCTGAAGCTGCCTCACTTGTACTAAATGTCTCTTGCCATTTCAGTCTCTTGCCAAATCAAGCAGGTGGAAGCTTTTGCTTCTTTTGCCTTTAAAATATTATATATTTCCTCTTAGAATAATAGAATCATAAAATGTTTAAGTTAGGAAGGCACTATAAAGATCACCTTGTTCCAAACCCCCTGCAGTGGAAAGGGACACCTTCCACTAGACCAGGTTTCACCGAGTCCCATCCAACATGGTCTTGAATGCTTCCAGGGATGGGGCAACCTTTTCCAGTGCCTCACCAACCTCAAAATAAAGAATTTCTTCAAATATCTAATTTAAATCTACCCTTTTTCAGCTTAAGGCCATTCTCTCTTGTTCTGTTACTACATATCCTCATGAAAAGTCCCTCTCCAGCCCTCTTGTAAGCCTCGTTTAGATACTGGAAGGCTGATACAAGGCCTCCCTGAAGACTTCTACTAGCTGAAAAACCTCAACTCTCTCAACCTGTCTTCATAGGAGAGGTACTCCAACGCTGTGATTAACTTAGTGGCTCTCCTCTGGACTCGGTCCAAGAGGTCAACATTTTTCTTATGTTGGGAGCCCACAGCTGGATGCAGTACTCCAGGTGAGGTCTAAAAAGAGCAGAGTAGAGGGGCAGAATCGTCTCCCTCAGTCTGCTGGCCTTGCTTCTTTTGATGCAGCCAATGATGCAGTTGGCCTTCTGGGCTGCAAGCATGCATTGCAGGGTCATGTCGAGGTTTTGGTCCACAAACACTCCCAAGTCCCTCTCCCCAGGGATAGTCTCCACTCATCCTATACTCATGTTTGAGATTGCCCTAACCCATTAGCAAGACCTTGCACTTGGCCTTGTTGGACTTGATGAGGTTTGCACCTAACACCTTGCACCTCGTACCTTCAAGAGGTGCACCTCTCGAGCGTGTCAAGGTCCCTCTGGATGGTGACTGTTCCCTCTAGCATGTCAAGTGCACAACACACCTTGGTGTCATCTGCAAACTTGCCAAGGATGCATCCAATCCCGCTGTCCCTGTCACTGTCAATGTTATAAAGTGCTGGTCTGTTAGTTCTCAGGGAGCTGTAAAATCATACGTAGTTTTTTCTAAGGAAGACCTGGTTTCAGGGTAGTTTGAGAGGTGACTTTTTTTCTGTAGATTGAAATAGAAAATCTAAGGTTTGGATTTGTTTTCAAATTTTCACTACAATTATCAGATATAATGGTCTACATCATTAACAGCCTCTCTAAGACACATATACTTGGAGACACATGATTTAAAGATTTTAATTATGGATCAAGAAATAGACCTGGATTATTGTATGAAATCACCAGCTTTGTGATCAGTAGCAGTTAAGGCTGCAAACATAAAATACTAAGTTTTTTAGGAGAAAGAAAAAAACACAAAACGGTAAGCTATACTACACTGTTTTAGCTCTTTCCATTGCAATATCTTCTCTATAGTCCTCTTCTTTCTATCCCAAAAGTAAACTAAAGAAGGTACAGAGAAAGATTACATAAATGAACAACATTTTAATTAAATTTTGATTAAATAAATTAGGATGCACTGTTCTGTAAAGAAAAATTATCGGAATATATTTATGAAAGGTATACATAACATCATGGACACAAATGAAAAAAAATGATTAGGGAGTAACTATTTATTGTCTAAGGATATCCTAACGTAGAGGGAAATTTTAAAGGCAAAAAAGGAGAGCCTTTTTTGCACTGGACACACCTGATTGACAAAACCTATCGCCATAGAGTATAAAGAATTAAAATACATATATAAATATTACTTTAATGGAATTAGATGTAGCAACAAGAAATCATTTAAAGATCATCATTTAATGCTACATCCAAACACCAGACCAGAAACTGCCTATACCTATAAGTTGATGGATAATGTGAGAATTATCAATGTTCCTGTAGTCATTTCACAAACTTCAAGAAAACAAGCCACTTTCAGACACAGGATATGTGAAAATAATATGTCTATTCTTATGTCCCTGTGATTATAGCTTTTCCTCAAGATGAACCCACCAACAGCCAGTGTCAAATCAAAAGAGACAAGTGAATCTTTTATGTGATACAGACTGTCTGTGATTTGTGGGGAACAAATTTAAAAAAAATCACCTTAAAATAGCTCATCATGCTTCTGTTAAGATTTCAGGTATTTCCTAGTGCTGTTTTCCCCCTTCTCTCAAAATGAATTTTCTTAAGTGTAAAAAAAATATATCAATCTTTATAAAACTTTTCTTTTTATTTTTTTTTCCTCCTAATAGCTAAAGGTTTAGTAAGGAATTTCAACATTTAAAATTCTGGCTTACCGACTGCATGTGATAGGATGTATCTGGCAGCTTATTAATGTCATCCATGAAAATGAGGGCAAAAATTCTGTGGCCAGATCAAAGGTAATGAGATGAAAATATATGGGTTATGCCACCATTGCTTGCCCTCTGACAAACAGACACTGGAGAATAATTGTAAGAAAACATTTCTGCCTTTTTTCTGGCATGTGTTACTATCAACCTCTGATCTAAATTGCAGCTTTGTGGAATACTTGAAAGCCAAATATTCAAATCTATTGTTACCAAAAGATTTGCCTTCAACCCTACTTTATTTAGGTAGATTATTACAGTGAAATAAATTATGATTTCTAAAGCACGTGTTAATTGGTAATGCTACAAAATTTAAAATGCAACCAACACATTTTACTTTATCAAAGCACAGAACTTGGGTTTTGATTATGTAATTGAAAGCAGAAATTGCACTCAAAAAGTAGAAATTAAGGAAGTAGATACTGAACATATATCTGAAATCAAGCTGATGTGCAAAAGTATCTAAGGTTTTTGTTAGCTATGGAAGCCAAGGAAGCAGCTGAATAGTATTTAACTGCCAAAGTACTGCCTTTCAGAGTGGAACATGTTTGGGATTTAATACGTAAGACAATTGGGTAGCACTTCAGACTTCACATATAAAACTGTCTGTGAGCCTAGCTAAGCTCACTACTTTAAAATCTACTAGAATAGTTTGCCTGAAAAAGCCATGACTCCCCATGAGGGAAGCTTTCCATGACCATATGATAAGAAAAATTATCTATAACTCACATCATGATAAGGGGAAGGGCTGTATAGCAACTTAGAATCCATTCTATACCTTTTTTCCTGCAAACTAGTCTTATATCTGTGCTTTGCTGACATCCATGAGTAGCTTTTTGTGATAACCAGACAAGGAAAAATTAAATCATTCCCCACATTTACAGCTTTTATCACCAGAAATAGATAAGAGATTATGATTGCTCTGAAACATCTAAGAAATTGTTGCAACATAAGAACTACAGTGGAAACTAATTTCTTCACTGAATTTGAAAAATTCATACCATGAATGTAGTACATTCTTTGTGTGTCAGTGTGACTTGCTCACAATGAAAAAGCCAAATCACACTAATTATGTCCAATAAGCTTGGCATCTGAATCATATTGTTAAATATTCTTCTTTGGATTCTTCTGATTAATTACAGTGGGGTTTTTTTGAGAATAATTACAAAATCTACGAAGTGAAACAAAATATAAATTATAAAAAATTATAAAACTGGATTATTTATCTGGAATAAAATTTTTACAGCAAAGTGCAGAAATAGGCCCTTTTTATTAGTTGGTTTTGTTTCTCTAATGAATATGCAGATTTTCTTTTTCCCAATATATATTTCACTGCTAAAATCCCAGGGATTTGAAAATGTTGCATTCCCACTGACTCCAAATCGTTTCAATAAAATTTTGTGTTGCTTTCTGGAAACTGAATGTTAAAGAGAAAAGAAAAATGAGATTTTTTTATAAGACCATAAGAAAAAATATACTAGACAAGAACAATAGCCAGATAATCTAGTCGTCTGTTTATACACGATATAAAAAAAACCCCAGTACTTTAAACCCTAAAAGTCACTGCTCCCCCCCCCCAAAAAAAACCCTAGGGAGTTCTCAATATAGTGGAAAATGACTACTTATCTATCTCATGTTAGAATTTTCACTACTGTTATCAACATTCACTTTAAAAAAACCCCAAGGTTGATATTGATTGTAGTTTGTTTGATCTAGTGACTTTGCAGTCTGACAGACATTTTGTGAGAAACAAGAAACAAGCAAAAATCCTGTTTTATTTCATAAATTTTACATTTATTACTTTTCATTTCCTGTGAGAGTGCTCCTTTGTTCATACTCTGCAAGAATAAATATCCAATTTGCCTCTCTGTATTTTTATTATTTGGAGTAGCAGTACTGTCATCTCCCATTGTATACATAAAATAAACAATTTTATTTTTTTATGAGTTGAAGAGTAATAACATTAAATTATTATTTGTTTTTATTTTAAAAAGCCACGGAAGTACTTCTATATACTGGTTTAGGACAACTTAGATTGGCTTTAGTACAAGATGACAATTTTTTCATTTCCTTGTCTTAAAGAAGCTTTCCATAACCATATGGTGTTACAACTCAAAATGCAGTAAATTGGGTAAAGAGACAGAGAAAAATAGTCAGCTTTGAAACTGAGTATTTAACACAATTATCCTAATTGTTGGAGTTTAATTGAAGCAGTATTCTTGGTTTCGGTTGGCATCAGGATTTTCTTCTTTAGTACTCTGCTAGCATTCAATTTGCTAGTATTTAAAAATCTGAGTGAACATGCATTTGCACCAGACATGATTTTACCTAGTGGGCAAAGCAGCCCCCCTTTGCCTTTAAATAGAGAGATTTGTTCTATCATATGTCTCTCCTAAAAAAAAAAAGTTCCGCAGATACTGATAAAAGCCCTCAAGCATTCACATTTTCAGTGCACTATAATTAAGTGCCCAAGTTCTCTTTTTTCATTTGTCAAATAAAAACGTATTTTGGAGTTTTTTGTGGTTGCAGTAAAACAATAATTGAACACCTGAAGGGCTTTCTGGGGTATATTATACATTTGACAAAGTCTAAGTAAGCAGAAGAAGAAACCACAAAGGATATTGATTTTCTATGGAAGGGCAAGACTGATACTTCTTCATTTGAAGGTTTTGATTTTACACGGAATACCACAAAGGAAATCCAGCTTATAAGGAAAGAACTTAAGAAAGCAGTATATTAAAAAAATAATAATTATTTCAGAACTATACCACTTCATGTGCCACTTAAAAAAAATAAAATACAAAGAGAAATAAAGGCATTTCACGTGAGAAATTTTTAATCCATTCTTCTCTGCTGCATATCCTTTCTCTGCTTGTGTTTGGGCTGAGAACCAAGAAGATGCTCCCGAAGGGTCCAGAAGTATTTGTTTTCCTTAATGAACCAAACATCAGAATTCACCAGAACATCTGTGTTGAATAGCAACTTTAACATCTCTACTGTATTTCCCAGAGATGCACTTTTTCATGGTAAAGGTTTCACTGAGCTAAGTTACAGTGTTAGTGGAAAAAGAGAACAAGACTCTCATGTCTGACGACTAAGGTACAAACACGTGGAAGGCTGAGGATCAAGTTCTTATTCTGCTCAATTCAAAACAATCCAACACCCCTCAGACACAAGGGGACAAGGGCACTCACCCCACACTGAAAGCCTTGGATTTGCCCTGAATATCAATATAATGTGCTCTACAAAGACTTCTGTTTTCCTTCCAGCAGAGAACAAAAGCAAATTTCAGAATCTCAGAAGTCACCATGTAACAGAATAGTCACCCTGCCATCAGCTGCATAGGGAACAGATTTTCAAAGTCAAAAAGTGGGACACCTTATGCCATCTCCTTTTACAGTCACAAAACACTTACGTGCTTGGTCTTCTGGCTCTGCTCTTTGAGTTGGTTCAGGAAATCTCCTTCAGAGCAGTAAAGCCATCAAAGAAAGTCTTAGTGCTACTACTTTTCTGTCATGAGAATATTCCTTTACAAAAACATACAAGGTATTTCTATAATATAGCACAAGAGTTTAGGAAACCAGTTTGCAAGCTAAACTTTGTCCTCCACCTGTTGGTCTGTCATGATTCCTGTGGAACAGCATTTGTTGTATCATTTTGTCATATCACTTTTTTTCATAAACCCCCAAACATTATTTTCAATTTTATTATAGTGGAATTCCTGCATTATTTCATTTTAAATAAATTTAAGAAAGTTACAATCTGTATAAAGTTGTATATTTACATGAAAATAGAAAAAGAAATTCAAAACAACCAAATATAGAAAGAAAAAAAATCATTGAAGTGCCATGCTTTAACATGTTTTCAGAACTGGAGAACGGTTCATGGTGATGTGTTTACAGACTTTTCTGTAAAACTCAGTAGCATCTGCTGAGTGCTTGTAAGGATTTTGAAATCTATACTCAGCAATATAAATTAAATATCCCTAATTTTATCTTTAATAACATCTTTTTCAGAGAGGTTCTCTATATACCTCTATCATGTATACATACAGTTTCACATACATATAGAACATTAATTCCTCAAAATAATATTGTTACTTTTTTCAAAGGCATTTTGAGAAAGTCCATAATTTCAGTTGCAAATGTAATTACAAAGCAATGAGGTATCTATTCCACCTCAGGGATTATATAATTTGAGAGAAAAAAATGTTTGAAAAAATTATGAGCATTTTCCTGCCTTTTCTATATAAGTAGTAAAGGTTAACTACATCTTTAAAAAGCATTTTGTATTTCAGACTTCTCTTGGACAGTTTTGAATATGAATTCATTTTTACTTAAAATTTAATGAGCTACATATGTAGAAGGCAAATTCATGACCTTTCACTGCTGTAACAGCTAGCTTCAGTACTTCATTCTCATAATTGTTTATTAATATTACACTCATTTAGCCTGAGTGCACATCTCACTGCTCATGCCATATGCACACAAGTGAGATAAGGTTCTTTGAGTCACCATCCCTAGAGGTATTTAAAGGATGTGTAGAATGGCACTTAGGGATATGGTTTAGTGATGGAGTTGGCAATGTTAGTATAATGACTGGACTTGATGATCTTAAAGGGTGTTTTTCAACCTTAATGATTCTATAATTCTGTGATTCTACGAGCAAAGTCACCTCATATAAAGAAAGATGGGGAAGGAAATATTTGTGAAGTCTTCAAGATTTCTACAACTATGGCCCTATTTCCTTTAAGAATACAGAGATTTGATGAGCTTTCTAAGTTTCTGCAGAAGACCCAGAAAAGTCTAAGGCTGTGGCACCTCACTTACTATGTAAACTTACTTTGATGCTGTTGATATCACACTTATCTATCCCTATTATGCAGTTATACTGCTATGTAACCATGTACATATACAGTAAAGTGATTGTGCTGATCCTCAACAAGCCTCTTGAGGCTGCACTACCTTTGGAAAGGACAAAGATAACCTTACCTCTGCCTACAGAGCTTGAAGAAATCTTCTTGCAAGCAGAAAAATTCCCACTATTGTTAGAATTATAAAATTTAAATGAAACAGAAGTTATTCACACTCACAGAAATTCTATACCAACATCCAGAAATATACGGACTTGTACTTACCTGACTCTAAAGCACATAAAGTTCAGCTAAGTATGTAATAGGTGGACTAAAAAGAAACTCAATCAAAGCAGCAAAAACTAAGTAAAATTTCACAGAAGTCAAGTATAGCCACCAGGACAAGAAATGGACCTGAAAATCTACCTCTTCTATAGAAATGACAAGAGGTTCTTAGAGAACTGTAGGAATGAATACTATTGTATTTTAGGTTAGGTAGTGTATATCACACAAGAAACTGAGATATTCAATTTCAGAACCATCAAAATAATAAACAAACCCGTGAGTACTCAAAACCCAAGTCTAGCAGCTAAACTTGTGCAAAGCAGAGGCATTCATTTGAACTCACTGGGTTTATGACAACTTGCATCAGATTTTATCTTTGCTAGATTTGGTTGGTATTGTTTAAACTGAGAAATCATTTCTTTTTCAATACAGAATGATGATAAATTTAGGGCAGAAAACACATACCTACTATTTTTGCTTAGTTTAATACAGCATTTCCATCCCTCTTGACGGATAGATGCTTGACGTATACATTTCATTCATAGATAATCAGATGGATGGGTGAATGGATAGGTGTATGTATATTTCGCTGTGCATGTGTGTTTTCATAAAGTAAAACCTGATACATGTATTGCAATAGGCAGATCTACTTAGCATGTTACATGTGAAAGTTACATGTGAAAGTGGATATTATCTAAGAATTTTATTCCACTCACTAAATGGAGCTCTGAAAAAAAAATGTAAGTCCTTTTAAAATTTACAATTCATGATTGGTTATTTTTATTTTTTAGTCAAGCTTTGAAAATGTGTGATCATATTCGAAAACATACTTTTTCCTTAGATTTGAAGTAGCATATAAAATTTCAGTACATTTTTTTCATACTTAGTAAAAAATTAATAACTTTTAAGAGTAAATAATTCATAATAATGAATATCTCTTAAATCCAAATGTAGAGAAATTCTTTATTTTGGGAGAATGCCAGTATTTGGTATTGTGTGTTTTTATAAATATGCTCAATTTTTTTTTACCAAGTCATATCTGAATTAAAAAAATACTTAGGTCTGAAGAAACTACATTAATCTTGCCTTTCCCCTTTTTATGTATTATGAATATAAAATCCAGCATCATAGCTGATGGAGGTTCATTTTTAATTAAATACTTCACTGAAACTGTCGACCTGTTCAGGAATGAGTAATAGTTTACTTTGACTCCAGATTCAAGTAAACAGACATCAGACAACTTATGAGTTGGAATAATTTTTATGTTCCTCTCAGTCCTCTCTCTGTGCCACCTCCACATACAACTTCTGGAGCTTCAAGACAGTTAAAGAAAATAAGTATGTTTCTAAGGAATTATGGACTGCTACTCTGTGTACTGCAGCTCCATATGTTGGATTTTTAAGTTAATGACTCTGGTTTTGGTTGTTTGTTTTCTTTTTAATATGAAACGTAAGAAGTAGAAAAATACTAGGAAAGTGGCATTTACTCTTCCATAACTGTATTGCTCAGCTGGTAATTTTTTTCTGCTTATTAATTAGTGTGCTGTGTCCCAAGAATTTATCAATTTCCTATTTCAATTTCTATCTGTCCGTTGTCCTCCAAGGTGAGTTCTAAAATCATAGACTAGTGAAACAATTTTGCTTTGAAGGGACCTCCAGAGATCATCTAGTTCAACCCTAAGACTCAAAGTTCATTCTGAGCTTAAAGACCTTATTTGGAAATTATTACTATTTCTCAGTATTAGGATTTCAATATGTTTATGTACATATTGTGTATCCTGATGTTTCCTTGTATAATAATATTTTTATTATTAGATCAGAAAACTTATGAGGAGTGGCTGAGGGAGCTGGAGTTCTTTAGTCTCGAGAAGAGGAGGCTTAGGGGTGACTTCATCACTCTCTACAACTGCCTGAGAGGAGTTTGTAGTGAGGTGGGGGCCAGCCTCTTCTACTGTGCCTGCAGTGAGAGGACAAGGGCCTTAGGTGGGACAGGGGAGATTCAGTTTAGAGAGTAAATAAATTTTTTCACTGTTTGGGTGGCCAGAGGTTGTCCAGGGATGTGGTGAAATCAGTATCCCTGGAAGTGTTTAAGAGGCATCTGGATCTGGCACTGGGTGATGTGGCTTAGAGGTTTAGGAGTTACAATGGTAGTGCTGGGTGGACAGTTGGACTTCATGAACTTAAAGATCTCTTCTAACCTTGATGATTCTATTATTTTAATCAAGTATTTATAAGAAGAACATGTTTTCTGACATTTATTATGTAATATTTTGGCAATATTAATATGTTTGTGGAGATTATGCAAATATCAGATAAGTAATTTTGGTTAAAGTTAAGTGTTTCAGCCTATTTTTCCATTCTAAATACAGATATACAGTTGTTTACACTGTACAAGTTAAATATGTGTTCCAGATCTCCCTGGACAAACAGTAGAACTCAGATCTAAACTGCATCGTGTCATTTTATAAGAGCTGTGCTAGTAATGTGGACTATTAGACAGTTAAAAAATCTAGGCACTTTAGGTATTTTAGGTATAACATCTATATCTGATCAAGTAAAATTAGGCATTTAGTCTAGATTAGTCACCCTCTCACCTCTAGATAATAGGAATTCCATCTGCAGGTTAAATATTTTTCACAAAACTTGGCATCCTTTGAGGTTGTTACTATTCAGTCAATGAACTCTTAATAATGAACAGTGATATCATACCTGCTTAGCTTTTTAGAAAATTCCTAGCATGTCATGCCATTAATACAAAGAGGAAGAAAGATTCATCATCATACAAAAAAGTCTATTATTATCCATTTACATGGAGTATATTGGCTTCCTAGGGATTATCCACAGCATTGTTTTCAATAAGTTCTAAATAAAAATGTCCCTGATACTTATCACTGCCTCATCTTTATGTATCAAAGACATTTTTAAGGTTTTTGTCTGCTCTGAATTGCTGTTTAAAGAAGTAGCAGTTAGTAAATCCTCTTTTTTGAATGAGGAGCAAAAGTCCTGGGTAAAATACACTAGTCCAAAGCTGCTTTCATGTCTGTTCTTCACCTGGATATGAAAACTGATTTTCTTAGGGTCACTAGTAAATGTTTCTACTAGTTGTCACTGGGATAGAGTTAGTTTTCTTCACAGTAGCTTGTGTGGTGCTGTGTTTTGCATTTGTGCTGAAAACAACATTGATAGCACAGGGATGTTTTTGCTATTGCTGAGCAGGGTTAAGGCTTTTTCTGCTCCTCTCCTCACCCCACCAGAGAGGAGGCTCGGGGTGCACAAGGAGTTCGGAGGGAACACAGCCAGCCAGGACAGCTGACCCCAGCTGATCAAAGGGTTATCCCATACCATATGGCATCATGCTCTGCATAGAAAGCTGAGGAAGAAGAAGAAAGTGGGGGGTGGCAATGGGAGTGATGATGTTTGTCTTCCCAAGTCAACATGATGTGTGATGAAGCCCTGCTTTCCTGGAGATGGCTGAACACCTGCCTGTCCATGGTAAGTGGGGAGTGAATTCCTTGTTTCATTTTGCTTCCATGCACAGTTTTCGCGTTACCTATTAAACTGTCAACCCATTAAGCTTTCTCACTTTTATCCTTCTAATTCTCTTCCTCACCCCGCTGGGGGAGTGCGAGTGAGCAGTTGTGTGGGGTTAGTTGCAGGCTGGGGTTCAACCATGACAATATATTGATTTGCAAATGTTCTGCTCTTCTTCCCAGGACTTGAAAATACCATTGACAGTAATATCAAAGCAGACTAAAAATTTTTCTCATTTTCAGTCCTTCAAATACTTCAGAAGACAGAGTAGAGAGAACTACAAGGACGAGGCAGAAGATTGGTGCATTACCTTTGAGTAAAGGAGGAAATTTCTGTGTGGATCAGTAGAGCATAGGACAGTTTGTTTGTTTATTTTTTAACATGTTAGAAGGTATTGGTTTCAAATTGAGTAAATCTTTCTTTGTTCATGGATCATTGACTGGGTAGATTGTAACAGCTCCGTTGGAGCCATTATGCTATGTCATTTCAATCCAACCATTGAAAGTGTGTATTCACCCTCTCTGTTCCAACTCCACCAAAAATGTCATTGAAATCATTGCCTGTGTGCTCAGCATATTGTTTTTAAACTTTCACCTAATTGTTATTTGTTTTTTTAAATATCATGAGCAGTTAGGCCATGCTGTAAATGAGCTGTTAAAAATGTATGCTTTAAAAGATAAATGGTTTAAAAAAAAAAATTCCCTCTACAAGGCAAACAAAAATCTTCTAGAAACCTTTTGAAAATGATATTTAATATTAAAAAATATACTACCAAAACATAAACACATTCTCAGACTAGGGCACTTTGCCAGGCTACGTGAGTATGGAGCTGGTTGTCATTAGCATGCTGAGCATGCCATAGCTCTGTACCATTTGCTACACCTGCAAATAAAGTCATGATCAGATTCAACAGAGGAAGCTCAAAGTACTTGAGAGAGGCCTTAGAGTTCATCAGCACTTAGAAAGCCTTAAAAAAAGGAACTGAACAGTATTTCAGGTAGAAATAATGCCCCACATGCAAGCAGTGAATGCTGTCCTCCAAAGAGGATATTTCAGTCTAAACTAGGGAAACAGTATGTGTGAAACATATTGCACATAATGATAATTTCCAATTTCAGATTTCTTTTCCAAAACAATCTATCTCAGGGAAATTTTCTGTGGCCCAACCTATATCACAGTATAGAAAAATTTCCTGTTATGTCTGAAAAATCAATTACCATCCAGAATTTAAATTAATATTTCCATGTTTTAGCATATGTTGTTTTAGTATCCTTTCATGGCAAATGGGTTCAAACACTTTTTCTCCTCCCAATAAAAAGGAAATGAAGGAAAGAGCATTAAACACCAAGAAGTATGTGATAATTATTTCAACACATATCCTGCATGTGTTGATTCTTCAGACTCAAGTAGATTCTGGTTTATAACTAAAAACTTTATCCAGTACCAAAAGAGACTATGAAATGTTTTATAATGTGAATGAATGTTTTCTCATATCTTACAGTAAATCATGGAATCACAGAATGTCTTGGGTTGGAAGGGCCGTTATACATATACTTCCAAATCCCCTGCCACGGGCAAGGACACCTTCCACTAGACCAGGTTGCTCAAACCCTCATCCAAGCTGGTCTTAAACAGTTCCAGTGATGGGGCATCTACAGCTTCTCTTGGCAACCTGTGCCAAGTGTCTTACCACACTCACAGTAAGGAATTTCTTCCTAATATCTAACCTAAACCTACCTTCTTTCACTTCAAAGCCATTCCCCTTTTCCTATCACTACATGAGCTTGTAAAAGGTCCCTCTCCATGTTTCTTGTGGGCCCCCTTTAGGCACTGGAAGGCTGCAATTTAGTCACCCTGAAGTCTTCTCTTCTCCAGACTGAACAACCCCAACTCTCTCAGCCAGTTTTCATAACAGAGGCACTCTAGCCCTCTGATCATCTTTGTTGCCCTGACCTGGAGTTGCTCCAAAGGGTCCAAGACCTTCTTATGCTGGGGGCCCCAGAGCTGGACACAGTATTGCAGGTGGGGTCTCACTAGAGTGGAGCAGACACAGTTCTTTAGATGCAGTCCAGGATACAGTTTGTTTTCTGGACAGTAAGAGCACATTTCCCAGCTCATGTTGAGATTCTCATCAACCAACACCCCTAAGTCCTCCTCCTCAGGGCTGCTCCAAATCCATTCTCTGCCCAGCTTGCAGTGATGTTTGGAACTTCCTCAATCCACGTTCAGGATCTGGCACTTGGCTTTGTTGAACTTCATGAGGTTCACACAGGTCCACCTCTCAAGGTTGTCAAGGTCCTCCTTTCCTCCAGCCTGTCAACCACACCACTCAGCTTGGTGTTATTGGCAAACTTGTTGAGGGTGAACTCAATCTCACTGTCTGTGCCACCAACAAAGGTGTTAGAAAGAGCCAATTCCAAAGACAGCCTCTGAGGAATGGTACTTTTCATTGGTCTCCACTCAGACATCAAGCCATTGACCACAACTCTTTGAGTGTGACCATCCAGCCAAATCCTTATGACAGAATGCATTCAGTAGGGGTGAAATAAAGAGATTTAGGGGAAAAAGCCACCTGTTTAGAATTTCACAGATGTTGAAAAACAAAGGACTTCACCCAAAACACAATTCAAATTCCACCTTGAAATAGTTCATAATTTCCATTGGTTGTCTCCTCTTTTCATAACTCATAAGAATTGACTTTGTGGTGGAGTTCTGAGCTGTGTATTTACAAAAGAATCATGTATTTTTATACTGATTAGAGAAAAAGCTCATAATAGAACACAATCTAAGCAACTGGCATAATTGGTGTATGACCTCTCTGCTTTCTCTCTTCCTCCTGAACTTCCAGCCCCTGGAGTCATTCACTGAACAAAGGCAACCCCATTAGATTCATATTCAAAAGGGTTAACAGCATACAAAATGTTATGTTCTCAGGAAAAAAAAAACAAACACAAAACAAGACAAAAACTCAGGGCTTTTACTTGTCTAGAATTTAAAACAACATTATAAATCTGACTGCTTTTCTGAAGCTGTTACAGATAAAACTTGCAATATTCCTTTGAGACTACTGCATTGTTTCTGCTATGTCTTAGAGCAGAAGCCCAGAGTCATTTATCATCTCTCAATATGACATCTCGCTGACCAGCAAGTCACTTAGCAAAATCTCCCAGCTGGTTGGCAGTATTATATGCAAAGAGAGCAGAAAATCTCGGGGGAAACATATCCTTTCCTCCCCCTTTTCTCTTGTCCAAGGTGCACAGATTGCCTGGAAAACAGTTTTTAGGCATCTGTAACTGAATGTGAGATGAACTTCCACAAACTTTAATGAGGAGTAATATTACTGCCCAGGCAGCAGAAGTTAGTGCTCTGCTCCATGTCCGAAATTATTTCATTAATATTAACCAAGGTTTCCGACTCTCCCCAGGCAACAATGCTGTAGTAGGGAAGAAAGATGCTAATAACCCTCACAGTCATCCAACTAATCACTGGAACGTGCAGAAATAACAAGTATAAGGAAGTGATGTTTGTCAGGTGAGGGAAATAGGTCTTTTCCACTGGGAAAACAGATTTTGTTACTGTTGTTACATATAAAATCGTTTTGTACAGTATTTTAACATTAAAAGTGTTGGGGGGTTTTTTTGTTGCCTTTCACACTTTTAAGGAAAAAAATAATTCCAAATAGAAAAAAAGCACTGATATTACCAACTTTGCATTAGAGAGTGTAAGCAATAATAAAATCCTTTTTCATGGCCTGTGAAAGTATTCTGTTCAATGATAGACTATAACCATTTCAAAATTAAGTTTGAATGCAAATATAAATATGTATAAAGAAGACAGAAGTGTCATGAAGACTGTTTTGAAGAGCAGACAAGTGAGCTTTGAAGGGCAGTGGAAGACCCTAATTTCCAAGGTAGTTGTGCATGTTGTTCAACATGAGGCTGAGACATCCTTAAGCTTGTGAGGGCACAAATACACACTAGTACCTTATCTGATCCTTTCCATCCTTTGAATAGCTCCATTCTAATCTTTGTATGGAACAAAGCAGATCTAGAGGCTCCCCTTAAAAGTATAATTTTATGTGCACACTTCTTTAAATTCCTCTCTTATTTTTACCATATTACCTAAAACAGGTGTTTGTTTTTAGTGAAAATATTTTATATGTTACAATTTAGAACCAACACATTTGACACTACAGGTCATCAGCCATCATATGTTTGCAATGAAAAGGCCCAGCATTACGGCTGACATGTATCTATCCATAGCATTTGGCTATACGTAAAGTATATATTATTTGTATGTTGAATGTGTGCATACATTATCAAAATCTGAGTCTAGCAGACTAATGTTTCTTTCATACTAGCCATAGAGGGCTTATTGTCTTTGGAATTGTTACCTAACAACTTACACTATTCCAGAAGACTTCAAAAAGCTGTCTGGAGTCCCATATGTAAGGATTTTTAAAATCATTTTATTTTACCCAGTTTGTCTTGGAGGAAGAAAGTGGTGACCCTGCTGTACTAATTCACAGATTATTTCCAAACATGGGGGCTTATTATTTATTGTGAAGTTTGGCGATACTTTATAAGGATCAGTAACAAATTATACTCTCCTACCCACAATTCCAATCTTCCAGGAGAAGAGGCTGGGTTTGGCAATAAGGAGAAATGAAAGAATTTATTATCAAAATGTTCTTCAAAATGGATTAACAGATATGTTAGATATGCTGCCAGTTACTGTGAAGCCAGAGTATAAAAGTTAAAGACTCTTGGGTAGAGCAGGAGCAGCAGAAGGCTTTGCTAATTTTGCATCTGATCCAGGGACTGTTGTGTGCCTCCCACTGCTGTGGCTGTCTCCCAACTCCCCTTTGACCCTCTGATTCCTTCTTCCTTCTGAACATCCCTTCACTTCCATCTCTTCATCCTGTCCTAGCCACATTTTCATCACTGTGTCTCCAGTTGATTTCTAGAAGTTCCCTGGCAGCACATCACCCTTGCAAAATTCATTTCTTACCTCCTCCAGTCTTTGAGGTGTATGTCTGAAAACTTTCTTACTGGAATACATATAATAAAATAAATTGTCAAAAGACAGACACATTAGAAAGGATAAATATATGAGCATTAAAGGACATTATTTTTAGCTTAAACCTATACACATTAGTGACTTGGGCACTGCGATGCTGTTGTAATGTCTAACCACTAGAATCTTCCCTCAGCATATGACTCACCAGGCTTGAGTCAGGTGTGGAGACATGAAGCCTGTAAAGCACCTAGGAAAAAACACTGCTATGCTGGAAGTCAAGAATAAGTAAAATTGTAAAGGAAAATTGTCTCCTCTCTGTGCCATAGGGGAACATTCTTTCTTCCATCCTCCCCCATGGTACTTCTTTCTCCCTAACCCTATATTTTTAACAGCAAACCAAATAAATGAGTTGTCTGGATTATTCTTTTAAAGAGCCTCTCACCTGGGGAGGGAACTGGAGGGCTGGGACACTATCACTCTTCTGCACATAAAGCTCTGCATAAGGCTCAGTATGATAAAAGTTGCTCAAGCTATACTCTCTTTCTGCAAGACAAAACAGCTCAGCTTTCAGAAGGCCTGAAAATGGTCCCAATTCCTGAGTAGGCTGTTATCTGGTGGTTGAACTACTCTCCAGAGAGTAAAGAAATATAAATTTATTTGCATATAAGATTTCAGCCAGGAAAATTCTTTTTTTTCCTTGTACTTTCATTCACATTTTGGGTTTAGTATGTCTTCCTCTATGATTAAACTAGCATCCTTGCCCTGTTTCATCCCATAAAATCTTTGCTCCATTCTGAACATAAGATGAAACTGTTTCTTCAACACCCTTAGAAACTTTTAATCTATTATTTATTATTAAACCACATAATTTTATTATTTATAGCTTTTCTTATAAAGTATCTTGGGATGCACTTGTATGAAGTGCTATTCAAAATAAAATTGTATTGCACTGAAGAACAGTTCTCATTTATTTTTTAATAATTATTTGATCTTGGCTTGATTTACTGAGTCACTAAGGCATCTTATTCCTGATGATTTAGGGGATGCTGTGAAGTTAAAGCTCATATAAACTCAGATTCTTAGCTAATGTAATCGGCAAAGTTCCAATGCAACCAATGGAGGCCTGCCAAATCACACTAGTTCTGTCCTACTGTAGGTTTTAAAAATCTTTCCTCATTTATGTTTTAAATGACACTTTAGATGCCAAATAATTCCTTTAATCTACATTGCTTGCCACTATATAGAGTTTATTTTTTCCATTTCATTTTACTTAGACAGGTAAATCAGACTGGTTTATTTCTAAAAGCCTTTCAGTTCTGCCTCTGATATAATACTACAATTTTGAAATGTTTTCACTGCTAACTCTGCAGGGAAATGTAATAAAATTGAAGCTATATGTTTTGCAAATTTTATGGATATGCTTTTGTCAAATCATAGTCACTGGGAACTTCCTTATTAATATAACATTATAGTTATCATTCTCAAACTCTATAAGAAGAATATAAAATAATATACACATAAGATAACCCAAATTTTTGAATGAATGAATGATTTTAGGTGCCTCCATTTGCAGATACACAAACTGAGAAATCATGGGGACACCTGATTCATCAAGATTCTGAAAATTGTGCGTGTAAAGAGGAACTCTCAGGGTGAGGAAAAATACAGTGAGAGAGCACTTTTTCCATGTATGAAAAACAAAGTAGGTACTATTTTACATTTATCTACCTAACCTGTTTTTACAATTTTTTATTAATATTGGCAGGAAGTTGTTACTAGTAGACATAGCAAAACAGAAATCCTAACTAAGACTATCTAGTGATGTGAAATATAGTTCTACATTTTGATAAGCTACAGAACTACTTCAGTAGCGTTCTTCATATCTCTAACTTCAGTATTAAGCCTTCACTTTCAGCAGCATCCCTAATTTTATCCTCTCGCTTTAACATGACTGCCTGCTTATAATTTTAAATTATATTATTTTAATAGTTACCATGAACCACAAATATACAATTTACTTCCGGCACAGAATGCATATATGCTGGGTTTGCCCCAGCTGGATACCAGATGACCACCAAAGTGGTTCCATCTCTACCCTCCTCAACTGGACAGAGGAGAGAAAATATAATGAAAGGCTCATGAGTCGAGAGAAGGGCAGGGGAAGATCACTCACCAGTTACCATCGAGGGTAAAACAGACATAACTTGGAGAAAATTAATTTCTATACCCATCAAATCAGAGTACAGGAATGAGAAATAAATCCAAATCTTAGGAAAACCTTTCCCCACCCCTCCCTTCTTCTTTGGCTTAACTTTACTCCTGATTTTCTCTACCCCCTCACCCTCCATCACCATGAGGGGACAGTGTAGAAGCCCAAAGTGGCTAATGCGTATGTCTCAAACACCAATAGCTGAATAGCTGTGGAGCCAGCCAAGGACTGTTGGTAAGAACATGCTGTGAGAAATAAGTGGATGTGGCTGGAGAAGGGGGCCATACAGAGGTAAGACAGCACTTTTCTGGGACAAATGTCCTTGTTCTGGCTCCTAGAGATAAGCACAACACAGTACAGCACAGGAATGAGGTTGAGAAGCAGACATGGACTGTCAGTTAAAGACAGACCCAGTTGGGGGGGATCAAGACCACCAAACATCCCCAGTCCTCCAACCCATTTCCAGAAATTCTAGAAGAGCGAATCTGAGCATGATAACTAATTTGCGTAGAAAACAAGAAACTTAGCTTTAGGAGAAGAACTCTATCTATCTATCTATCTGTCTTTCTATCTATCCCCCCATGAAGCCCGGGCAGCACCCTCAGGACCCTGGACACCCCATCAACTGGATTGATGATGGAGACAGGCCTGATGATCTTTCTTTCTTCCTTACTTCCTTTCTTCCTTTCTTTCTCTCTCCCTCTCTTTGATCTCTCTATCTCTTCGCTTTCACCCTGGCCCTTATTCAAAATCCACCACTTGGTATTTATGCTATCAGATAAGGAAGTAACACACCAATTTAACATTCCATGCCAAGTGTATAATTTAGTAATAAAACTTTGTCAGTTTTTTGCAGACCTTCTGACTTTTGTCCTTCCTTTTTGAACACAAGCATTGGCAAATCTCAGGAGCTCCCTTGCCCTTAAGGGTGAGAGGCCACAGACAGAGAATGGGGATTATAGTCAGTTCATCATGTGTCTGTCATTCCTTCCTCATCAGGGGGAGGACTACTCATACTCTTCCTCTGTTCCAGTGCGGAGTGTCTCCAATGGGAGACAGTTCTCCACAAACTTCTCCAACATGAGTCCTTCCCACAGGCTCCAGTTCTTCACAAACTGCTCCAGCGTGAGTCTCTTCCACAGGGTGCAGTCCTTCAGGAACAGACTGCTAAGGCATGAATTCCCCACAGAATCGCATGTTCTGCCATGAACCTACTCCAACACAGGCTTCCCACAGGGTCACAACCTCCTTTGGGCATCCACCTGCTCCAGTGGTCTGCCTCACCATGATCTTCATCATGGGCTGCAGAGTAATGTCTGTTCTGGTGCCTGGAACACCTCCTCCCCCTTCTTCACTGACCTCAGTGTCTGCAGAGCTGATTTTCTCATATATTTTTACTTATTACTCCCATCAGGCTTGCACAGGTGGATTTTGCCCTTCCTATGTTATCTCAGATCCATTACCACTGTCACTGGTGAACTTGGCCTTGGCCAGCAGTGGATCTGTCTTAGACCCAGCTGGCATCAGTCCTGTCAGACACAGGGAAAGTTCTGAGCAGCTTTTCACGCAAGCCAACCCTATAGCCCCTCCAATACCAAAACCTTACCATGCAAATATAAGTAAATTTCCTTAGTTGCTTCTTGGCTAGCATTTTCAGACTTTTTTACTATACTGAATCAGTACCACAGTCAAGTATAATGGAATTTGGTGTTTCAATTTATTATAAACATGAAAGAACCAAATTGCACCATATATCTTCAGACTAACATCAATACAAAGATCTGAGAGCTGCTTACTTCACTGAAGTCATATTGTTGCCTTAAATTTTGTCATGGTTTATTTAGCCCCAGCTGGCAACTAAATTCTATGCAGCTGCTTGCTCATGTCCCTCTGGTGGGATGAGGGAGAGATCAGGAAGGTAAAAGTGAGAAAACTACAGGGTTGAGATAAAGGTAGTTTAACAGTAAAGCTAAAGCCACATATGCAAGCAAAGCAAAACCAGGAATTCACTCACTGTTTCCCACGGGCAGGCAGGTGTTCAGTCATCTCCAGGAAAGTAGGGCTTCATAACACATAACAGTGACTTGGGGAAGCAAACACCATCACTCTGAGTGTCCTCTCTTTCCCTTTTCTTCTCCCAGCTGTATATGCTAAGCATGGCACCATATGGTCTGGAATGTCTCTTTGGTCAGTTGGTGTGAGCTCTCCTGGCTGTGTTCCCTCCAAACTCCTTGTGCACCCCCAGCCTCCTCACTGCTGGGGTGGTGTGAGGAGCAGAAAAAGCCTTGACTCTGCACAAGCACTGCTCAGCAACAGCAAAAACATCCCTGTTTTGTCAACATTGTTTCCAGCATAAATCCAAACCACAGCTCCATACTATATACTGTGAAGAAAATTAACTCTATCACAGCCAAAACCAGGACAAATGGTTGTTATGTTTGCTATAGAACTGGAAACTGATTTTAAAAAAAAAGTTCTGACAATTCTAACACATTACTTCTGGGGTTTGATTTTTTTTAAAAAAAGACTAGGCTTCAGTTAGAAATGTTATCAATACTGCATTTTTTATTTTATTGCTTTTCTGGGGCAAGTTATTTGCTGGTACTATTTTGACAAGCTTTTTTAATTGGTTGATATAAAATATAAAAATATGGTAAAAATTTCAGTAGATCATTTTTCAGGTAAGAAAACCAGCAGAGAGCAGAAACATGCGTGAAGCCAGGAGCTCCTTTTGGTCTTGCAAATTCAGCAATAAGAAATAAATATTTTAACTTTTCACACATATCCTCATTTCAACTGGGATAGAGTTAATTCTCCTCCTAGTAACTGGTACAGTTATATTTTGGTTTCAGAGAATAATGTTGATAACACACTGATGTTTTGGTTTTTGCAGAATACTGCTCGCCATGAAGCAAGGACCCTGCAGTGTCTCATGCTCTGCCAGAGAGAAGGTGCAGATGAAGCCGGGAAGGAGCATAGCCAGGACCTGAACAAGCCAAAGGGCTATTCCATACATCATGCTTTGTATATAAACTGGGGGGAGTTGGCCAGAAGAGGCCAATCACTGGTCAGGGACAAACTGGGCATCGGCCAGTGGGTGGTGAGCAATTGTATCATGCATCACTTGTTTTCGTGGGGTTTATTTCTCTCCCTTTTTTTTTTCCTAATTGTTCTTAGCTCAACTCACAAATGTTATCTATGTCTTATTCTCCTCCCCATCCCACAAGGATAGGGGGAGTGAGCGAGTAGTTGCATGGTACTTAGTTGCTGGGTGGGGTTAGGCCGTGACAGTACTTTACTTAATAGCAAACTAGTGCATTTGAGAAGGATTAAATTTAAAATTGTGAGCAATCCTAATCATAAAGAAACTGAGTGAACCACTCCCATGGTAAATTTCAGGAATTAGTAGATAGTAATAGCCAAGCTAGTTACAGGATTCACAGTAAAAGAAGAGAAACAGGTACTGCTGGCATGCACTTCATAGAATCAAAAGCAGAACTCTGAAATGGATCTAAAATTTCCATTCACTATAAAAAAATCCTTGGGTGACTAACCTAACTGTTAATATATCTAGAGCAGGACACAGTTCAAGATAAAAACATTTATATGTAGGTGTGTACATTAAAGTGTCTACAGACATATGAGGTATCAAGTCTTACATTGTAGATAATGGAGATCTAGTAAACGCTGTTGATGGATTTAAGAGAGTGAGCTAATTAGTAATATGGTATTTGCTTTAGGATCACTTTTATTTTGAGCCACACTGCTCTTCACACTCTACTGGCTAAGCTTTTCCTGTCTGAGAGCTTAGTTAACTAACATATAACTACCCACTACCACACATACTCATTACTTTATCTCAGATTGCATCTTGCACCTTGGAATAAGGTTTAGTTACCTAAATATGAATGTGTCATGTCATTAAAGCCCCACCATGTATACATGTTGGTGCTGCTGCTGGGCCGCAAGATGTAACATGGGACCTGCGGGGGCCCGTGTCCTTTGGGAGCAGCAGCTGGAAGGCAGAAAATGAGTAAATTAGAGCTGTGTGAGGCAGCCATACACACAAAACCCAGCATATTAGGGTGGTTTTGTTCTTCATATATATCATGGCATCTTATTTCCGTATTTGAAATGAGTTTATATCTCATCAACCAAGTCAAATATATTTTAGCTCTTCTGCCTCCAGAGATGCAGCTAATTATCATTTCTAGAGGGGCTCAATAATGGAAAATCAAATAAAAACTTGCACTGCTAGTATATTTCAGAATTTCATATACAAAATTCATAGTGGACTGGCTGCATAAGCAAATCTCCTGTTCCTTTGGGTACCAGACAGAAACTTTTCTCTCTAGGTTCTGTTTTTGCCTTTTCCTAAAGTGTTGAAGGAAGATTAAACAGATTTACAAGGATTTTAAGTGGTTTCTGTACGGTAACATAACTTCCAGAGTAATCTTGAAGCATGTGTACATATATATATATATATATATATAAAAACATAGCCAAAGTTACTTAGAAGCTTACAGCTGAGTTGTTATCAGCTTACAGCTAAGCACACTCTATGAAGGCATCTAAAACTGTGATCTATAAAAATGAATTTCCTGATTATAGAGTTGTGAATCTGCAGAAAATACGGATGAGAAAGAGTGTTTCTTGTCAAGTTTTGCCTCTACCTGTTCTGATTTCCATGGATCAAATAATTCTGTTTCAGTATTCTCTACAAAAAAAAATTCAAGATGGAGCCCTTGCAGACATGTGTGCTAACTTTCAATCAGCTAATCCAGATATATATTATTATAAATATAGCATAGTAAAATGACAAACTTTTGTGAGACTCATTTGTTTTTGAGGTAACTATCTCATAGTGAATTCTTTACTACTATACAAGACTATAACTAGTACATGGACAAATAAAAAAAACTAGCTCAAGGTATATACACAAGAGTCAGTGACAAATTTGTCTGGATCATAGAATCATATAATAGTTTGGGTTGGAAGGGACCTATAAAGGTTGTCTAGTCCATCAATATACTTTAATTTTGGCCTCTGAATGTGGTCCATTTTGCATGAAGTAGATAAATAATCTTTCATCCACCAAAAGAGAGCAAGTGTGAATTATTTCTCATTTCTTTAGAACAACCAGCTGGCAGGCAGAGGCATGGATCCCAGCCCCTGCTGCACAGAGAGGCTAGGGCAGTGGGAAGGCTGCTTTGTGGACAGGATAGAGGTAAACACACTGGTGCTCAAAATTTAGCATCTAGCTATTCAGTTTGGCATAAGCTTAGGAGCATATAGTTAAGGCCCATAAAAACTCCCCAGGGAAAAGAGACTAGCATATAACCTGTTTAGATCCAGAAAGCACCTCAGTGATGACTTTAAAGCTCTAAATTTTGGACTTAGAAGTCCAATCTGCACCACACAGGTACATCCCCCTCTCTTTCTTCTTTCACCCTCTGTCTTTCTATAATATTTAAAAAGTAAAATCTCTCATTTAGTCAATCTTCATCACATTGATAGATATTACCACAGTATCTACTAACAGTAAGAGTTCCATTTATCTCTGGTAAATCTGTAAGCATAAACACATAAATTTGGCCCAAAGTGACCCCAAGGATGTCTGCAGTCTGAAACACTAAAACAATGTTGTTAAAAACTCCTAACTAATCGTTGATTAAAGCAGAAGATCTAAAGAACTACATGTGGGAGCAGCATTAATACACAATTAGTTCAGTCAGATCAATTCCTTTGCTACACATATAAAATTAATTCATCGTGATGGGACACTTGTTACCAAAATATTTCTGAAACTAACTAAACATGACAAGTAAAAAAAAAAAAAAGCCATCTGTAAGGAGTAATTTAAAGTTTATCACTTAAAGGAAAAAATGTAAAGAGCAAAGGGCCATGGTCTGCATTTAGTGATATCCAAAGAGAGCCACAGTAATTATGCCAACTTTATGAGTGCTATAACTTTCTTGCACTAATAAATACACTCTTCATTTTCTTATTCCAGAAATGCAAGCAACACTTTAATGTATACCACTTGGAGCACTAAAGCACTGCCACTCCCTCAGAGGACCTTTCCAGGAATACCCCTTTCCAGCCTGAAAGACTGAGCTGTTTCAAGAGAATAGGTGATTGGATGAAGAAAATTAAAGTATAGCTCCCAGTCCTGTAGGCAAGACATGATGTTTTTTGTCCCTCACAAAAAAGAAACCATATATGCTCCAACAATAATTTTTCCAGCTGTTTTCCAAAGTTTTAATAAGAAAGGGACACTGCCTTTCCCACTTACTCTTTTGAAAAAGACATTTTTCCAGGGAAAAAAGTCTGACATTTCTTTTTCCAAGTCATTTGTACATCAAACGAGTGGGTACAGTTTTATTTGTTTGCTTGAGAAGAAAATTGTTTATGAATCAAAAGAAAACTTGTTCAGAAATTTCTCAGTCTTCATTGTAGAATTATAATCCTCTGATAACAAGGAATAACAAAGCTAACTTAGACAAAAGTTTAATTATAACAACACTGCAAACCCCCTCATATATTTCACTAATGATAGTAATTGAAACAGTGTTTACTTTGCTCTCACTATAATTGCGCTTCTAAATCCCAAGGAGCCTCAGTCATTTGGTTTGTGAAGATGTGCTTTAATACCAAGAGAATGTAGCATCAGAAAATGGAATAATAAATTTGACTTTAGATAGATAAGCTATGCTCGAAGACCTGCCCAAGGCAAGTTTATCCTGGATACTACTAATAAAAATATGTTGACACTAGGAGAAATATAGTTTTCTCAGTGCTCTGATTGTAATGCAATTGACTCCACCATCAACTTATTCTAAGGATGTTATGTACCTTAGTATGACAGTAGAGCATATCCTTTGCTATTTTGCCATAAAATCTTGTGCTAGTAATATGTTTCACACAATTTTATGCTCCTAACAACCTCATATTCAAATACTGCTAAAAATTTCAAGACATTTGTAGATAAAGACAATGTCATTTGCCAATGTGAATTTAAGGGCTTTTCTATTAGGATGTTCATAAAAAATATATGTACATAACATTTATTATTAAAAAAATGCACGTCCTTTTTGCAGAGGCTTTAAGAAGGTAGCATATAAGTACATACATACAAACATTCAAAACTGTGAAGTTTTGGTTCCCGAGTGATTTGGGATCAAGTTGGTGCTTCAGTCTGTAATTCAGCAAGACATGATGGAAACAACTTTATACCCAAAAGTTCCTTGCAACTTTCCTAAACACTAAAGTGTATCCTAAAGGCTGGCTTTTGAAAAATGAAACAGCTAGTTATGAAATGTTAACCAGCAAACACTGATGACCATAATACTCAATGGAAAGCTGTTTTTTAAGACCTCTCAATCATGATTACCACAAGATTGCAGACCCGGTCCTGCTCTCATCTGAAGTGTCCAAATTTTGTTGACAGGTAATGGGAATCTAATCAGGTCCTAAATCTACTGCTTAGGAGATAGGCTGGGTCCAAGGGACACTTTTCTGGAAGAGATAACAGAGCAAAGGGATTTTCAGATACTTCAGAAAATGTTGCCTTTCCGCATGGCACGTTTTGTGCTGGTTTGTGAAGGGGATCGGATATCTAGTAAATAAAATAGATAGTTCTGAAAACCAAACAAAAGTGACAAATTCATGTATGGAGGAAACTTAAAAGGGAGGGAACTAGAGTTCTTTGCTGGATAGCTTGGGGACCGTCTCCCATATGGTTCTCTTCATGCTCATTCCCTTTTTCTTTCTTTTCAATCCTGCTAGAAGATAAACTCTCAAACAAAAATCCTTCTGTTCAGATTTTCTAGATGGTCATTTTCAACTTTCAATTTTTTTTTTTTTTTTTTAACAAAAAATATTATATTACAGGCATTCTGGCCTTTGAAGAAGCCAAAATACCATTGAACATATGTTATGCAGTACATTTAAGCCAGTTTTTCTTAAAATAAGTTGAAGTTTCTGCTTTTTCATTTGTAGAAAATCTTTCAAATGTTCAGTGTTTCCAGCTTTTTTGATTGTATAAAAAGCAAATCATACATTTTGCCACATTATTCTTACAGAATTGGTTTGATCTTTACACTTCTAAGGAACCTTCAAGCAAAAAGGAAGTAAAGATTAAAAGAAGACGGAGCTAGAATATCTTACATTTTCATTGTTTTTCCTCATGACAAATTTAAAAAAGAGATTTATGTAAATTGAAATAATGCATATTCCTGTTGCTGATGTGCTACCAAAATAAGTAATGGATCTTATAAATATTCTTTAATTCTTGTACCATTTACTCATTCATCACTCTGTAAATTTCTTACAATTACTGGTTAAGAAATGTAGATATTAGAAAAAGAAGACAAGCACAACCTGGCAATCAACTAATATTTTTAGATGTTATTCTCCAGTAAAGAAATACTATTTGAAATGCTATTTTTATTGTTTTCCCTCCACATCTGTTACACAGATACAAGAATATGTGTTCTCACTAAGTTTGTTCATCAGGTCATAGGTTCTACATTTCCTGGATGTATTAATAGGAGTTAGGGGTATTAAAAGCATAAGAGTTTTGTGTTTACAGGGGAGGAAAACTCTATTAAAAAATTGAAGAGGAGGGGAGAGGATGGGAAGGAAGGGGAGGTAGATGCCCCATTTATGGAAACATTAAAGGTCAGGTTGATGGGGGTCTGAGCAACCTGATCTCATTGAAAATGTCCCTGCTTATTGCATGGGAGTTGGTCCCTTCCAGTCCAAACTATCCTGTGATGGTTCTATCATTCTATGATTGTATATTCCATATTAGCACTGAAAATGGACCTTTTTTTCCTTGTTATGAGAATGTTGTTTACCTTATTATGTTCTTATACCAGTTCATTTGGTTTGTGTAACTACTACCAAGTATATTGCCATACTTGATTCACATTCCTCCTTGAAAGTCAGTTCAATTTTTTCCTTTCTTGCCCATGTCTATCAGGGCCCAGACTCCTAGGTACAATAAAAGTGGCAACAAAAGACAGACCCACTACTGGCCAAAGCCAAGCCCACTAGCAATAGTGGTAGTGCCTCTGGGATAACATAGTTAAGCAGGGAGAAAATAAAAACAAATGGGCAACTGCACCAGGAGCGAGGAGTGAGAATATGGGACAAACAGCCCTGCAGTCCCCAAGGTCACCGAAGAAGGAGGGAGAAAATGTGGTCCTGTCACTGGAGTAGAGATTGCCCATGGAGGTCCATGAAGGAGCTGATATCCACCTGCAGCCCAGGAAGGACCCCACACCGGAGGTGGCAGATAGACGGACAGAAGGCTGTTATCCCATGTGAAGCCCATGCTGGAACAGGTTCCTGTCAGGACCTGTGGCCCTGTGCAGAGAGGAGCCCATGCCAGAGCAGGTTTGCTGTCAGAACTTAGGACCCTGTGGGGGACCATGCTGGAGCAGTCTGTTCTTGAAGGACTGCACTCCATGGAAGAGACTCACTCTGGAGCAGCTGGTGAAAAACTGAAATGTGGAAAGGACTTATTGGAGAAGTTCATGGAGGACTGTCTCCCACTGTGGAGAGCACAGGAGCAGAGGAAGAGTGTGAGGAGTCTTTCCCCTGAGGGGGAAGGAGCAGCAGAGACAATGTATGATGAATTTACTGCAACCTCCATTCCCTATCCCCCTCTGCCGCTGGTAGGGAGAGAAGGTAGAGAAAATCAGGGGTAAAGTTGAGCTCGGGAAGAAAGGAGGAGTGGGGAAAAGGTGTTTTTAAGATTTGGGTCTATTTCTCATAATCCTACTCTGATTTGATTTACAATCAATTCAATTAATTAATTTTCCCCAAGTTGTGTCTGTTTTGCCCATGATGTTAATTGGCGAGTGATCTTTCCCTCTCCTTGTCTGGATCTGTAAGCCTTTCATAATATTTTCTCTCCTCTGACCAGCTGAGAGGGTGAATGACAGAGCAACTTCGGTGGGCACCTGGCATCCAGCCAGAGTGAACCCAGCACAAAGGTACCTGATCAACTGATATCAAGACTTTATTAGTAGTGGTTCAAAAATTTACATAAATTTGATTCCTTATTCTCAGTGACAATAAAATACTTCCTGAATACAAATTTCAGATTGCAGTATTTTTCATTCCTAATTAATTGCCATTTAATTAAATCTGTAATGGAATGGAATATGAACTATGTCACCAAATCAAAGTGAAAAGGGCCAGAAAACAAAAAAAGTATGAAGATGGAAGACTGACAGGTTTGATAAACTGAGAGACTTATTTTTTTTATTTTGAAGATACTGTTTGCAATATCTCCCAGAAGTAATAGAAAATGATACTCAAAACAGGAAGTGAAAATAGTATAGATCAGTGCAAATTTTCTGGTTTCACTACATTGTCCTATACTTCAGGAACTGTGCCATTGAAATGAATGGAACTATTTGCTTAATCAAAGAAGTGTAGCTTAGCTCATAATACACACTCTTCTGGCACTCTGAGTTCTTGAACAGCTTTAAAAAGAAAAAAGCTGAGGAAAAAATAACAAATATAACTTATTAATATGTTCTATATATCAAATACACTGTTACCCAAGAAGCTATCATAGAGTACTTTCAAATGGTTTTTCCTCTACAAAAAAAACAGCACAAGATTTATAAAAAATATTAAGTGTTATTTCAGCAGTATTAATTTCATTCAGTTTTCCCTGACCTTGAGAGAAGTGTTCAAATTCTTGTCTAATAGGGTCATAATTCTGCATCCTTATGCAACATTAAAAAATTAGATTACAAAAGTAGTGTTGCATTATAGACAAGGAGATAGTAACAAATCTCAGTAAATTCTGGGGTTTAGTTAAAAATGTTGAGTTTTACAAACATTTTTCATTTCTGCACTTCCGTCTGACATGTAATACAAAACTGACTGTTCACTCTCTACAACTACACATGGGAAGACTATTAGGCTACAAGAGAAATATCAATAATTGTTATTTAACTTCATAACTCATCTTTCAAAATAATTTCCAGAGCTGAAGTTGGCCAAATAGGTGCAATGCAGCTTGAAGAGTGCAAATTAAGAAAGTATATATGAAAGTAAACAGCTACTCTATCACTGCTTCAAGCCCATTATCTCTGCCATATCAGTGAGAAATATTGTGTTTTCCAAACAAACCTTTGTTGAGAAGCTGGATAAGTTGTGTCAGAGAAGCTCACCACCACTGCAATGCTGCTGACTGTACCATGCTTAACAGACACATCTGAGAAGGGAGAACACAGAGAGTATAGGACAAATATGGGTTTAGGAAGGGCAGGTCTTGTCTGATCCACCTGATCTCCTTTTATGATCAGGTGACTCAGCTGGTGGATGAGGGGAAGTCTGTGGATGTGGTCTATCTGGACTTCAGCAAAGCCTTTGATGCCGTCTCCCATAATATACTCCTGAAAAAGCTGGCAGCCCATGGCTTGGACAGGGGCACTCTGTGCTGGGTTAAGAACTGGCTGGAGGACCAGGCCCAGAGTGCTGGTGAACGGTGCTGCATCCAGTTTGTGGCTGGTCACTAGCGGTGTCCCTCAAGGAACAGTGTTGGGCCCAGTTCTGTTTAAGATCTTTATTGATGATCTGGATGAGGGGATTGAGTGTACTATGAGCAAATTTGCAGGTGACACCAAGCTGGGGGGGAGTGTTGATCTGCTGGAAGGCAGGAGGGCTCTTCAGAGGGACCTAGACAAGCTGGAGAGACAGTCTGATTCTAATGGGATGAGGTTCAGCAAGTGCCAAGTGCCGGGTCCTGCACTTTGGCCACAACAACCCCCTGCAGCGCTACAGGCTGGGCACAGAGTTGGTGGAGAGCAGCCAGGCAGAAAGGGACCTGGGAGTTTGGATTGACAGGAAGCTCAACATGAGCCAGCAGTGTGCCCAGGTGGCCAAGAAGGCCAATGGCATCCTGGCCTGGATCAGGAACAGTGTGGCCAGCAGGAGCAGGGAAGTGATTCTGACCCTGTACTCAGCACTGGTGAGGCCACACCTTGAGTGCTGTGTCTAATTCTGGGCCCCTCAGTTCAGGAAGGATATTGGAGTGCTGGAGCAGGTCCAGAGAAGAGCAACAAGGCTGGTGAAGGAACTCAAGCACAAGTCCTATGAGGAGAGGCTGAGGGATCTGCGCTTCTTTAGCCTGGAGAAGAGGAGGCTCAGGGGAGATCTCATCACTCTCTGCAACTCTCTGAAAGGAGGTTGTAGCCAGGTGGGCATCGGTCTCTTGTCCCAGGCAACCAGCAGTAGGACAAGAGGGCAAGTAGGACAAGTCTTAAGCTATGTTAGGGGAGGTTTAGGTTGAATATTACAAAGAAATTTTTTCTGGACAAAGTAATCAGACACTGGAATGGGCTGCCTAGGGAGGTGGTGGATTCACTGTCCTTGGAGGTTTTTAAGATGAGACTGATGTGGCACTTAGTGCCGTGGTCCAGTAACCACAGTGGTGTTGGATCAAGGGTTGGACTTGATGATCTCAGAGGTCTTTTCCAACCCAGTTGACTCTATGATTCTATGAAATATGGATTTAAAAATGCCCGTTGTGATGGCCACTGTAATCTGTTGTTGTTTAGAACAGTGTAGGGAGATGGTGAGACTAAATATAGAGGCTGTTCTCACTCTTTCCCTGGCAACTTCCCCTGCTCATGCCTCTTCAGTACAGGACTTGTGAAATCAAGCAATAACAATACAGGGAGAGCTCTGTAGGAACATAAATGACTAATGAAGTAAAGTGGTTTTTTAGTTGAGCATTTAGAATGAGAAATTGATACACTAATACAGAGAAAAAGGAGGAAAAGCTTTTGTTCTTTCAGAAGTTAGAAGCTGTTTACTATAGAGATTTGTTTGCTTAACCTGCTAAATGACTCATTGCAGCAGAGAGTTGAGCCCTTCACCTTAAATCATCTGCAGTGTAATAGAGTGTAAGAATTAATAGCTGGGTGCTGTGATCCAAAGTGATACTTTTCTCAATAGTGCCTATATATAGGAAAGTTTTTTATGAGAACAGGTTTTAAAATAGCTGAAATTTTCACTTCACAAAGTCTCTATATAGATTTACTGAGTACCCTAAACAAAAAAGATAAAGGATATTCAAGTATTGTTTGGCTCTTGCCAACGGAAAGAATATAGAGGAAGGTAAGGTAAAACCAACACTTAATGCTAATTATATGTTTTAAAGAAGCCATCAAGAACCTTCCTTTTTTAAAGACTGTGTCTATTTATGAAAACAACAAATAAGCCAAAAGGAAAGCCTTATTTTAAGCTTAATTTTTAATTTCTCTGACGTTTCCAGGAATTATACACTTCATATAGAAAATAATACTCCATTAAAAAATATACACAGGGAAAAACTAAATTTCATGTAATTTTATGGGAAGTCAGTACAGTTATAAATGATTTATAGACACATCTCTAAAGATAATATACTTCCTCATATGGACATGAAAGTATCTGGACAGTAGACAAAAATATAGACATTAATAATTCCATTGAAATTACTAAATCATCTACAATATCTAAGTTTTTAGAAAATAGTGTGCTTATCTTGAAAACCTGACACAGATCTTAAAGGAATATCACAATCAGGAATTGAACTGCCTCAGCAAAAAATCCAAAATTTGTTTCTCTAAATATCTGAGATATCTTCTTAAATTTCCATACCTGTTGAACAGAAAATAACCTTTGTTTTAATTATCTGTGATTGTCTAAAATAAATCAATAATTTAGAATGTTTATCTGATTATCTGACTTTATCTGACTGAGATAAGCTTTTCTGCTGGAGAACACAGATTTGCTGACAGCTCTCGGAAAACTGGACAAATATGCAATGAGAACAAATCTATTTAATAGACTAACAAAAAGGAAGATTCTAGTGGTGTGTTAATTAACTGTTTAGAAAGGCAGCAACAAAGCTTACAGAGATGTACCTGTACAGTTGTAATTTAGACTCGCTATCTCACACCCAAAATCGATCAACTCCTGCTTCTCTCCAGGAGGGACTGGCAGTGTAATTTGGCCTTTATTATTGCAGGTTGACACACATTACTGATGACCTGTACCTATACTGCTCCTAAGAGACCACAAAACTGGTAGTTATAACAGTCCAGGACTGTCTTGTCTACTATATTGGCAGACATACAATGTCAAAGTGCTGGCAGTGGTGGCGTGGAGAGCCCATGCTGGAGCAGGAGAAAAGCATGAAGAGGAAGAAGCGGTGGAGAGGAGTTATTATGAACTGACCACAAGCCCAAACCCCAGTCCTCCTGTGCCTCTTGTTGGAGGGAGGAGCTAGAGTAACCAGAAATGAGAGTGAAGTTGATCCTGGGAAGGGGAATGGGAAGAAGGTGTTGAGATTTTTGTCTGTTCAGATTTTTGTTGTTTTCTCATCATTGATTTATATTTGAACCAGCAATAAATGAAATTTATTTTCCCCAAGTCACATATGCTTTGCCCATGACTGTAATTGATAAATAATATCTCTGCCCTTTGGTTGACCAAGGAACTTTTCCATCTCATTTTCTCCTCTTGTCCTGTTGGAGAAGGGGGGGTGAGCAAGCAGATGAGTGGATGTCTAACAGTCACAGTTAACCCCCCAAAACTGCATAGATATAAGAAGCTGTGGAGAGTTGATGCAGATGCCAAATCGGCTGGATAATGCTTGGCAATCACAGGAACTTTCTGGAATTACGCTATGGTGACAGAGACATATCACAGACCCACAGGGTGCTTGATGAATAGTCATACTCCAAGGAAAATCCTCTCATTCTCTGTGATGCGTGACTTGTCCACTAGGATTGAAGATCCACTATCCCACTTCTGACTCCTGTCTCAGCACTGAGACTAAACAACCTCCCTAGGCAGCCATCAAGACACTTGACAAGTCCATGCTAATACTAAAAAAAAATAGTTAAATAATTTTTTTTGCAAAATAAATGTATTATTTTCTGTTCTACCATTAATAGACACAAAGTATACTTAATCACCCTCTTATTTCCTTTCCATTTCATTTTTCAAGCCAAATATCATGGTGCTGCCTCAGTTTCTTCTTTCCTTTGATGCTTTTATTTCACATCCCTAATAATTTATATTCCTGTCCTCTAAAGTCTCTCCTATTAGTCCTTTGTTTTAAGTCCACTGCCCAGTCCTAGAGGCATTATGCCAGATGTCTCCCATGCCAAACAAAGCTTCATAATTACCTTCTATGTCTTACATGCATTATTCCGCTTAATGAAGCAGAGGTTGTAGGGAAAGGTAAGATGTTTTATTAGCCCCATGAATGTAATTTAGATTATCACAGCTGCAATAGTACCATTATGCACTTTTGTAATGCAATGCAGCATTTTCCTCTATAAAGGAATTAGTCCTGATTTATTTGTGCAGAGCATAAATAATACTGCTAATTTACAGTAAGTTTGCAGTCCATTGAAACACACAGTTCTTTTCTGCCATAATACCATCTGCCTAGTTACTCCTCACTTTTTATTTTACCATTGTATCGTGCATTTTTCCCTTTCATTGCTTTTTATGTCTTTGGCTTTTGTACATGTTTTTAGTCTTCCCCCCTCACCCCTACCTGCATTACTCATTCATACTAATCCTTGCTTTCTCTTTATTTACAGATCATTAAGAGGTCCTAATGTACCATTTAGTTTCTCATTATCCTTCTTCCATGTCAACATACTTTTGTAAATTTTCAAGTTTCTGAAACTTTTTATTTCATTAATCTGTAACAGATGATGTATTTCTTCTATATATGCTGATGTATTTCTTCTAGACCACTTTCAGGCAAAATATCTTCAGATTATAGTTCAATCTGTTCTGCCTTTCATGTCAGGTAATTGTTCTACTTTCTGAAGCAAAGTGATCTCATATATAGTATAAGAACTCATTGGACAAGCTTTTATTATTCATATTATCAAATTTTAGGAAACCAGCATAGGTCCTTCTGTTGCCTTCTATAGCCAAAACAGGGAGTTTAGCTGACATTATGCCTTCTGATTCATCTCTATGGAGCATAACCGTAGTGAACTAAAAATATGTTCAATTCTATTTCTTCTGGGCTATATTACTTTCCTAACAAATATCCATAAATAGCAGATCCTGTACTTTGAAGCCTACATTAAAAAGAAAAAAGGAATTATTGCAAACATTTTAGAATATCAACTCCTGCACAGTTTTGTACCCAGAAGCATTTTAGTACTGGCAGGTTTGAGGATTTAGGAGGGAATGTGGAAGAAAGAATGAAAAGCAAGCTTTAAATGAAAATTCAGATGGAACCTTGACTATGCAACCAGCATGCCCTCTTCCATAAAAGAAGAGTCATTACTGTTTCTATTGTATCCTAATTATGCTAAGCCATTATATCCCTTTCATTTTACAATTTTATTGCCATTTATTCTAACATAAATGATGGGGAGAAAGAAATCTTCTCACAGCAGTCTGAATATAGATGGATTCCATCGTGATCTTAGTATGGCCCCAAGATCACAGTAATCATTTCTGGTAGTTTCAAACTATCAGTGAAATTCCACAGAACTGTTTTCAGAGATTCCTACTCTACACAGTAAAAGCCTTCTTTGGCTTTGTTATTAAGGTGCCAAAGGAAGATATTTGCCTTTCTTATTGAATCTAGTATTTATGAAACAGTCCTTTTGTGATCTCTTGCATTCACTTTCACTCATCTAATTTCTGTTGGAATGTCTTTCAATATTTGTATATCATTACTGAGTTAAAAACTCATTAGATATGCCAAGCTTTCCAGGAACAGACAAGATATTGCAAACTTCATCAAAATGTCAATAGCTGTTTATCTTTTTCCGACTTAGAAATAGATGTATTGGTTTCCTACTAGAGATACAGATAGTCAAAATCAGTTTATTGATTATTTGGAAATTACTTTTCCTCAGTAAAACATGAGTGTTCACAAGCATAATTTTATTTCTATTTTCAATCCCAGCAGGAAAAAACCCAAGCAAATCCCCACAAACAAAATAAAACAAATAAACAAACAAAAACAAACAAAAAACCCCAACTCCACACAGCTGTATTGCTCTGTCAACATGAAGCACAGTATTTTCAGGTTAAAGAACACTAATTCTGACAATTATCTCTGGATGTCTTGCCAAACCTTAAGACTGTTCAAAGGTGTTTATATTTCTTGGGTTCAGACACTGTTTTGCACTGCAGATACGTAAAGCACCTAGATCTACAACTTTAAGTTTTAGTGGTATTGCTCTGGAAGAACAGTAAACTTTTGGGCTCAGCTATAAATGCACTTGTAGAAAGTAATTAAACATATTTCCAATTTTTTTAATTACTCATAATTTAGATTTTTTTTTCCTGTTGGAATAACTTAGCTTTAACTGTACAGCAATCAATCTATTTTCATCTTTCTGCATTTTCAATACATATCTTAGAGTTCCTTAGATTATATCTGTAAGATAATTAGTGTTGTGCATTTGCAATTTTTTTTTAGAATGTTCAATCTGTTATGGATTATTCCTAGTCTAAGAACAGTTTGTCCTACTTGAAGCTTCTGTCAGAGTCTCTCATTTTCAAATTGAGATTTTTCTTTAATAAAATTATGTTTTCAGAGATGCTTTCATGTAAGTACCTCTTACTACATTGACTGTATTGACATTATATTAGACATAATACAGTTCAAGTAATATATTTATGATAATTTATAATATAAACACTGCTACATAATGTATTTTTATATTATTTAATATAAATATTACACATAATTTTTCAGATAATGAAAGTGCAGACTGCCATCTTTTGAGTTGTGACTTTTGTGCTGTTCCATTCAAAATAGCAGCTGCATGGATATATTAAGTTTAAGGGGTTTTATAAGAGCTTATTTCATTTAAACGTGTATATGTTGGAGCATATTTTGGATAACTACAGTCTGTATGAGGATTTTTTTAATTAATTTTTTAGTCTCAATCACAACAGATGAAAGGTTGCTGGATGCTTCACTTCCATTATTTTAAAGGCAAATATTGAATTTGGTGATAAAACTCCCTAATTTTTATTGACTTAGTTTTCAATTATATTTTTTTCTCCTCTAATATATATATTGTGATGTGCACCCAGTTTTCATTTTTAATTAATAATATAAACCAAAAAGCATTCACAGAATCACAGAGTCACAGACTATGCCGAGTTGGAAGCGACCCACAAGGATCATTAAGTCCAGCTCCTGGCCCTGCACTGGACCACCCCCAAGAGTCACACCACGTGCATCAGAGTATCATCCAAACACTGCTCGAAGTCTGTCAGGCTTGGTGCTGTGAGAGTTCCCTGGAGAGCCTGTTCCAGTGCCCAACCACCCTCTGGGTGAAGAACCTGTTTCTAACATCCAACCTAAACCTCCTCTGACACAATTTCAAGCCATTCCCTTGGATTCTGTCACTGATCACCACAGAGAAGAGATCAATGCCTGTCTCTCCTCTTCCTCTCACGAGGAAGTTGTAGGCTGCGATGAAGTCTCCCCTCAGTCTCCTCTTCTCCAGGCTGAACAGAACAAGAGACTTCAGCCTCTCCTCATACAGCTTCCCTTCAAGACATTTCACCATCTTCGTTGCCCTCCTTTGGACGGTCTCTAATAATTTAATATCTTTCTTATATTACGGTGACCAAAACTGCACGCAATATTCAAGGTGAGTCCGTATCAGTGCAGAGCAGAGCGGGACAATCCCCTCCCTCAACTGGCTGGTGATGCTTTGCCTGATGCCCCCCAGGACACACTTGGCCTTCGTGGCTGCCAGGGCACTGCTGACTCAGATTTAACTTGCCATTGATCAGGACCACCAGGTCCCTTTCTATGGCACTACTTTCCAGCATCTCATTCCAAAGTCTGTACAAACATCCAGGCTTGCCCCATCCCAGGTGCAGAAGCCGTCACTTTCCCTTGTTGAACTTCATAGGGTTGG
>VZRE01006377.1:0-11034 GCA_013396775.1 Cephalopterus ornatus | reverse complement strand
GGATGAATCCCATGAGGCCCCATAGATTTGTAGGGATCCAGCTGAAGCAGCAGATCCTGCACAATTTCAGGGTCGACTGGGAGTTGATCATTCTCCCAGTCATAGTCCTCCAGCTCAGGGCACTGAGATCCCCTTGGTCCTTCATCCGTGTTGAAGACAGAGGGAAAGAAAGCATTAAACACCTCTGCCTTGTCTCTGTCCCTGTTTGTCAGGTGACCATTCTCATCCTGTAATGGGCCAATGTTATTTCTATACTGACTTTTGCCATTAATATATTTGAAATAAAGTCTTTTTATTGTCCCTCATATTTCTGGCCAGCTTCAACTCCAGCTGAGCTTTGGCCTCCCAAATTTTCTTCCTAGAGTAACAAGCAGCGTCCCTAAATTCTTCCCATGTCACACGACCTTGCTTCCACTGGGCATACAATTGAAACTTTCAGTCCTCATGCTTCTACACAAAAACGAGGACATGTAACATGTCAGGTTTTTCTGCAATTGCAACACATTTACCTTAGAAAACGCTATATTCCTCTTCCTTTCTTTTTTCTTTTTTTAAAATTTCAGTACACAGAAAGCTTGCTTGATCAAGCCATCCACATTTAGGTCCTATTTATATTTATTTTTTAGGAAACATCTTATATTACAAAATTATGCTAATTATTATGCTAATTCAACATACCTCAGTGTCCTGTCCCTTTAATAAAGTATTAAGTCCATCTGTTTCAATTACCTGTTTTTATATTAGCAGGTATTATTTTATTGAGGCCAGCAGAGGCATCACTATTCATGTTTGAAAAATTAATTCTATAAAATAGTTCCTTATGCATGTAGGGCTTCAAACCATTTTTCCTTTATTTGGTATCTTACCCTTCTGCTCTTATTGAAGTATGTTCTGTACTTCTCTCATTTTATTTATTTGTTTGTTTATTTGGTTCCAGTTTCCGAAGACATTTTTTGGACCTGGAATATTTATCTCTGCCCACCACTTTGCTGCTCTTGGCTTTTTTCTCCAAAACATGGGTAACAGCAAGTTAGGAGCTCTTAATGATACAAACATATCTATTCCTTGCTAAAAATTCTGAATTATTTCACTCTCTGAAAGACTGCAAATTAATAAATTACCCTGATAAAGGGCTAGTTTACAGCTATTGTAGTCTGAATTTTATCTGACCAGAAACTGAAATTCAATTCAAGGAATAACAAGGTAATCCTTAATTTCCCCTTGCTCTCGTTAGAGAACAATAGGAGCTGGGAATTTACCTGGCAGAAGTTGTTTTCATACCTGTCTGATGTCTGAGCTGTCTGGGGCACCTACAGCAGAGTAAAAACGAGGTCTATCTCATTTCTTCCTCTGCAAAAGAAGAGGAGCCCCACCATCACAGGAGCTGTACTCACTGCAAAGTTAACAGCAGGGGCTGTGCTAAGAGCACCAAGACACTTCAGCATCTCTTGCATGCATCATTCACTCAAGGAGTGCTTCTTACACAATCTTTCTGGTAAGCCTTCTTGCAATGACATGTAAATGCTGCTTGGTAATACAGTTGTAAATTCAGAATGATGCCAGTAGAATGAGGATAATAATTCCATTTTCACAGAATTTCTAATATTAGCATGATCTGTCCCTATTTAAACAAAATTGTATTAACCTTAGTAAAAGCAGGATTATTCTAAACATCAGCAGGTGCAAATTTGCATTGGCAAAATACAAGAAAAACTTTATCTAGAAATTTTGACAGAAAGCAAAATAGATTTTATATAAACAAAATATCTATGTTTTGACACAGCAATTCTGTCATTAATAAATATTGAAGGGAAAAAAATTAAAAGTTTTACTTTTTCATAACATATTTAGAATCCATAAAATTTGGGACATCTGAGAAATAAGACATAAATATATAGTAATGTGCAGGAACAGAAATTTATATACATAATCTCAATGAGAAGTAACACAATCAGAATTAAAATTGTAACTGACCCACTAAACTTAGACTGATCCATGTCACAGAGATTTTTCTAATGAGGCTAATTTTTTAAAAAAAGGAAAGAAAATAAGATATTGATAAAATCTGTTACAAATATTCAGTCATAGTTTTCTGTCTTCTTACTTTACAGATTTCATATTGCCTAAACCCAGAGATCAAATACTATTTTCAGATACTAGATTTTGTAAGCCCTCTTCTCTTACCTAGTTACTGAAAACAAATTCTGGCCTCCTATACAATTGACACAATATTATATTTCCATATTTCACCAAAAGAACAAAACAAAACCCACAAAACCCACACTAAACATGTAACACAACCACAAAACATCACCACTGTGTTTTCTTGCACTGAATAACTCAGATAGCATGCCTGCATCTTATATAAACACAACATTATCTGCAAAGAGAGCAGACCACCCAGCATGCACCCCTGAGCTTCAGTAGACCCAAATACATACTTTCACCTTTGCAAGAGCACTTTTCAGCCACAGGATAACTCCATGTTTTCTGTTTCTCCATTGGGACACCAGTCTTCTCTCTCTTGCTTAATTGTCAAACTACTTAGCTGACAATATAAATCTCTAGTTTGAGAAGATTTCTCATTACGCAGCAAATTCTCCCTTTAAGTAATAGTTGGAGGACAGGACATAACTCTCACTGGACTACAGTGTCAGGTTCAACATTGCTATTACTTTGTCAGTCTCAGAATACAAAATTATTCAGCCATAGAAGATAGTCTTCAAATATCCAGAGTGACATTGTTCTTTCTGTCCAGAACTGGTATCACCTAACTGGTAGTCTACACATTTTTCTCTTCTGTTTCTTCTGTTTGTTCTCTGACCAAATTTATTTCCATTTCCTGCTGCATATTGATATAGCTTCATATTCAGTTGGAACAAATGGAGTTTATTTCACACAGGTGTCCTGTTTGCCAACAACACTTGAATGCTCGAGGTACCCTAGTGTACCTCAGACAGCACTTACTTATTTGCACTGAAAAACGAAAGTGTGAGCAACTGAGCCTTAAGTGAATTTCTTTTTGGATCCAGTTCTGATGATTACAGTGAGGACCAGCCAGCCGAAAGTTAGGCCTGGTAACATATAGTAGTTAGTTTCCTATACCAGTAGCAATAAATAACATTCATAATTTATAAACTTATATAGGATTATCAACTTAACTGTGTTACCTATAAACCACAAACATGTCTTAGACTATACCTTAAATTATGAGAAAAAATTTCCAGTGGAAATAATTTCTGCCTCTAAGTCCCTTTGACTGACAGTGTTTACGTCCAGCTTTAATATTATTCATCTAGAACATTCTCTAGGGGAAACTTAAATCTTTAGAAGATTGCAAAGAAGGAAGTTATGTTCAAAGACTTTTAAAAATCAGGACTTTGGATAGGCCTAGAAATTAAAAGAAGTCAATAAATTATGCTAACAAAGTATAGAAGATATTTAACAACACGGGTTTGGTCTCAATAAGGATAAACAGCAGCTGAGCCTAATTTTTCCTGTCTGTACAACAGAAACCAAGTAGCAAAGGAAAAAAAATGGATATTGGGAAGCAAATACAACATGTTGAATTTATTACAGTTTTATGTTTATATGTTATATCTTCAAAAACAAATGTAAAGTGTGTGAACATGCAGCATTACTGTTTCCTGGCATGTTTATAGTCTCATACAGAATATTGTTTTGAGAACAGTCTCACTTAATTATTGCACAGGTACTTCTGTACATTTAAAGAAATACTAACATGTGCTAACAAACTCTTTATAATACTATTTATATCCTGATTATATGGAAAAATATCGGTATTTTTCTGTAGAAAAAATTGCTTTATCGAGAGTATATTAATTGCTCTTTTCAGAAAATGGGAGCATTTGCATATCTATGGCAAGGTGTCAATTTAAGACATATCAAGTCAGGCTATGTGAGTCATAGCATGTCAGAATACAAAGCACAAAGTAACTTTAATTAAATACTGCCACCTGACATTCTATGTCAGAAGCAGATACATCATTACCAAGGTAATCCAATCTATGACAACTTCATTATCTAAAATTTGCAATGCTGAAAAGCCATGGTAGCTATGGATTGCAAAGGTCTCTTCTAGTCTGGAAGCCTCTGTTTCTTTATTTTAATATTGTAAGTAATTCACACGTTATGCTCAGAACCACCCTTTTATGGACAGAGTAGAATTTTCACAAAGAAACTAGCTGCAACAAAACAGTAAGATATAACGTTGAGATATCATAACATTTGTCATACATGAAAAATCCTCAAGATCAACATTGTAACAGTGGGAAAGATGTATTTTAAAAAAAAAAAAGGCGGAAAAATTGTGCATAATCAAATATAGCCTTGCATTAATAACCAAGAAAAGATTCAACCGGCTTTGTTTGGGGCATTTAACTTTGGCTATATTAAGTACCTACAGTCTGTTCAAAGACTCCCTAAGGAACCCAAAAGTTATCCAGAAATCTAAATCTTAGCAACTTACTGTCTTTCTTAGGCCTCATTGCCTTTATAGGACAAAAAGGCCCCTAATTCAGCCACCTAGAGAGATGTCTAAGCATTTCCTAATATCTCTTGCGGTGACTTTTTTTAGTCCCGAGGGAAGATATTTGTCTTTCTAATAGCAAAGTTATTAGACTTTACTAAGGTGAAATACTGTAGTATATAGGAACAATCTTATTCAAACACATTGTATTTGGCATACTTCCAACAAAAATGCCTTTTTGTATGACTTTAAAGACCTTATTTTGAGACAGTGGGTGCAGAGTATATTACAAATTTTAGATTTTTCATTTCATTTCTCCAGTTAGACAATCAAAGTAAAAATCTATATACTTAAAAAAAAAAAAAAAAGATAAAAAAGAGACACTCAACAACTGTGCCTGGGAGAATCATGGAACAGATCCTCCTAGAAGCAATTCTAAGACACATGGAGGACAGGGAGGTGATATGAGACAGCCAGCACAGCTTCACCAAGGGCAAGTCCTACCTGATCAGCCTTTTATGATGGAGTGATTACATCAATGGTCAAGGGAAGGGAAAGGCCATTGATGTCATTTATCTGGACTTCTGCAATGCTTTTGACATGGGCACCCACATCCTTCTCTCTAAACTGGGGAGAAATGTATTCAATCCATGGAAGGTTAGATGGATGAGGAATTGGTTGGATGGTTGCAACCAGAGGGCAGTGGCCAACTCCTCAGAGTCCCAGTGAACAACAGTGACAAATAGTGTCCCTCAGGGAATCCATATTGGGATGATTGTTATTTAATATCTTAATTAATGACATAGACAAAGGTATCAAGTGCACCCTCATAAGGTTTGCAGATGACACCAAGCTGAGTGGTGCAGTTGACACACTTGTAGGATGGCATGCTATCCTGAGGGATCTGGAAAAACTTGAGAACTGGGCCCATGGGAGCCACATGAGGATTAACAAGACCAAGTACAAGGTGCTGCACCTGAGTTGGGGCAAATCCTTGTTTCATTATAGACTGGGGGATGAACAGACCTAGAGGACCCCTGAGGAGAAGGTTTTGGGTGTGCTGGTGTATGAGAGGCTAGACATGAGCCAGCAACGTGCACTTGCACACTGCTTCTGATGCAGCCCGGAATACATTTGGCTTTCTGGACTGCATCAAAAGCAGTGTGGTCAGCAGGTTGAGGCAGGTGATTCTGCCCCTCTGCTTTGCTCTAGTGAGACCCCACATGGAGTGTTTCATCCAGCTCTGGGATTCCAGCACAGGAAGGACATGGACCTGTTGGAGTGAGTCCAGAGGAGAGCCACCAAGATGATTAAAGCAGTGGAAGACCTCTCCTATGAGGAATGGCCGAGAGAATTGGGATTGTTCTGCCTGGAAAAGAGGAGGCTTCAGGGAGACCTGTTTGGTCCTGAGGGGACTGTTCAAGAAAGATGGAGAGAGACAGGACAAGGGGTATGGTTTCAAACCGAAAGAGAATAGTTTTGGATTAGATGTTAGGAAGAAATTCTTTACTGTGAGGGTGGTGAGACACCAGAACATGCTGCCCAGAGAAACTGTAGATGCCTCACACCTGGAAGAGTTCAAGACCAGGTTGGATGAGGGTTTGAGCAACCTGGTCTAGTGGAAGGTGTCCCTGCCCTTGGCAGGGAGGTTGAAAGTAGATAATCTTTAACGTCGCCTCCAACCCAAACCATTCTATTATTCTGTGATGATCCTATGACAATATCTGATCATAGTTTTTATCAGCTTGCTTTGGACAATGCTTACAAATTTATTAATTTCTGAAAGAAAACTCCTCGGAAACTTTCCCAAAGTCTCTTCTATGAAGTAAAATTTGAAGACAATTTTGGTCATAGGATAAGCTTGAGAGAGAAAAAGAGACAACAGTCTTCCCAAACTTTGTTTGCTTGTTTGCTTGTGTTTAAGTTGATTCCACAGATTATGTGGATTATATATTTTTATATATATATATATATATATATATATATATGGGTTTTTTCCCATTTTAGTGTAAGTTGCCAGAAATTTAGTTTTGTGAGAGTGCTTCAGAACACCTGTATGATTCCAACAATACAAATCAATCTAAAGGACAGTCCACATAGTTAAGTATATGTCTTGGGAAATTTCCAGTCTGTGAGTACAAAAAGTTTAGAAATTGCAGAATGGACACAATCCTTGAAAGTTACACTGTTTAATTGTAGTGCTTCCCAAGCCTGTGGAAGTTAGCATTAGGCAGAGAAATGCAGCAGTCAAGGTGCTGCTCTGAAGATTGGCAGCATCTCGTTTAACAATGCTGAAGTTCCTGGGAAAAAGGGAAAGAATCATAATCTGCTGAAGCTGGCTGCCTTTTTTTTTTTTTTTTTAATGAGAGATACTTAGAGGTGACAATTATAATTGATTTTTCTTGTTCATTATTTAGGTTATCGTCAGGTTCTTGATTCCCTTATTATGACTACAAATTCATATGCCTCATATGCCATGGCAGACTGCACTGTTGTATTCCTGTTTCTTTCTAGCAGTTTAAAAATTAACTGACTCTTTTATCTGGGTACATTCGGTACATGCGCCTATATCTTGTACAAACTGGTTGTCCTGTTGACTGATGCTTACTCCCACTGACGTCTGCTGTGATAAGATGGTATGAGTCACATCACACTAGGTGTTTGTAAAGGTTAACAAGTAATATATTCAGAGCTGCAGATAAATCACGATGCCCTTCTACGTGGCAGATGCTGCAGAGCAAATTGCTGAGAAATACCTAAAAGTAGGTAAATAAATAGGTAGAATCAGCAACTTTAAAATAATTTTAAAGGTGCGCAGATGACTATTATCTCCGCACAAAATAGTGATACTGAATGACCACTGAACATTACTTCATTGTAAAGAATCTGGATACGCCATAGATAAAAACGCTTTTTTAGAATCTTGTCACTGTGTGTTGCCAGTGTTAAATACAGTTCACATCCTGATTTTGCAGCTTTTACACTGTGCCAGATCTGCACACTCCCTAGAGGATTTGCTAGCCAAGACAAAATAGCAAAATGATTCTTCTCTAGCTCCCTGCCCCTACACTATGAGAGTCAAAGAGACAGTCAAAATACACTGGGGGTTTTTCTTTCTTTCTTTTTCCTTCTACCTCTATTTATTTCTATATCAAAGGAGCCAAGGAAATCATTGATCATTCCATGAAGGATTTGGTAACTGAGTATTTGTCCTGTGAAACACCACTGCAAAAAGGTTTTAGCACAATCTGGATATGTTTAGTTAGGCCAGTTTTCAGAAGCCATGGAAATGTAATGGTCTTGATGCAGTCACTACAGATGACTACAGAGAACCAAACTAAAGATATTATGAAGCCAAATTCTAGTTTTTACAATTTTATTCTGGCAACAAAATGTTTTCCTCAGGTTTTTAAAAATATGTTGCCCATTCTCCTTCCTACAAGAAATCACATAGTTCTGCCACTAGAATAGAAGTTGGTTCGTTCTGTCCTTGTGTTGGCTGTATTCTTTAATGAAGTACTAGCTCTAACTCTCCTCCATCCTTTCTTGGCATGGGAGTAAAAGATATATAGTCAAGGCTCTGGATTTTCTATGCTGATGTAATGGCCCATAGAAAATTATTGCTAACTACTAGGCATCTGTTCTGCAAAGCAAGGTCATCAGTAAATTGTAAAGGAGGAATATTTACTCCATATTCCCCTATGTTAATTCTAATATGCTCAATAGCTTGTACTTCTTATTTGCTAGGTCTAGACAATGCAGCCTATGAAAGTATTATATCATTCTATGGATATTTCTATCACTGAGACTCTCTAAAATTGTTTTTCAGAGGCACCCATCTTCTCTGCTGATTGGACAGGCAGTCCATCTGTTTAGCTAAGGTGCTATGAATCAGGATGCCAAGCCAGCAGTCCATTCATCAACCATCGTAGTATTTGCTTCAAGTGAAAATTCTACATTTCAAAATGCTGATTACTTATACTGAATGTAAAAGCTTTTACCTGTATAGTTACAGTATTGTTTATTGTAACAAAGCATTCTAGCTCAATCAGTCATTATAAATCTGTACATAAACTCCACTGAACCTTCTGATAAATATATTTGTGAGACTTGAAGCCATAAATGGGCACCAGTGTTTAACTTGAAATGAGTTTCAGGTTATCAGGATAAAAGCCTGCAGGTATGATAGTCATCCTTTGGACAGTTATATCACCAGATACTCTTGATGCTTGGTGTTGTTGCTTCTGTTCAGTCTGTCTTTATAACTTTAACTAGCTTATGTTGTGCTTTAGTTCCTCATCAATGACTTATTAACAATGTGACATTTTTTTAATAGCACACAAGTGAATTGATATGATAGAAGGTATAAAAGCAACAAGGATATTTCTAGATTCAAAACCTCTGTCTTTTTGTAATTGTTTATTACATAATATTACATAATATTACAGGATTCAACTGAGCTAAAATTGTAATAATAGTTTAATATAACTTTTGTGTTGTTTTATATGGTTCTTACAGAACACAAATAATGTTTCCACAAATGCATCTATGTTTAATATTTTGATATTCAGAAGAGGTATTTAAGAAATTTTATCCTGAAAATGCAACTGAGTCCCCTATGGCAAGTATAAATTAAATATATAATTTTTAAATTATTCTTAATAAGGCAAATGTAACTGAATTACTGCCCCATTATAAAATGCGGGAGTGATATAACATTTATAATCTCTTTAAGTCACTGACATAGTCCCTTTTCCTTCCATGGAATTGTCCAATCTGTTCCATTTTCCAGCACTTTCTTGCTGTGAAATGCACCTTGTGCTGTTCCCCTAGAGCTCTGATTCTGAGAAGGATGAATTTTCCTACGTGACGTGAATTGTTCCAGTACAGTTAAAAGTGTCATCTTTTCATGTCTTATTTCATGAGATACAGATTGCTGAAACCTTGCAGAATATGCTAGAAAAGTATCTTTGAAGGCCTGTCCCAGTCATACTCTTCCTGACTCATCACAGACAAGATCCTTGAATACATGGTTCTTTATCATTCTAAAAGTAAATCTTTCAAAGTTGCCTCATTTGAAGAAACCCTGGTTTTGCACATTTATTTAATATTTTCAGAAGTACCTAAGGTCTACTTTCAAATGTGACTTATACATATTAGTCTTTAGCTGCATGCAGCTGTCTAGGTGTTTCAACACAAGGTAAACATTTTAGATTTTTGGGAAAACAAGAATCTTAAAAAAATGTTGCAAGTGCTGTCCATGGGCAGAAATGTACCAAGTAAGGAAATATTCTATAGTTGACTAATATACTGTTTCACTAGAAAAACAATAGATTGTAAAAGAGGTTTATTTTCTTGCTTTTCCTATGTGAGGTAAAAAAAGCAAGCTTAGTCAGATGTGTAGTGTTTAAATTACATTCTAAAGTTGAGCTGTGCAAGCTAAAATGGTCTTCTTTTTTTTTTTTTTTATCACCTCATTCCCATATACCATTTGTTATAAAAATAAACATATGCCAGCCAGGTAAATTTGTTAAATGCTAACTTTAGGCAAAATAAAAATTACAGCTCTTTACCAAAATCTTAATTCTAGAGCCAGGCGTGAGCTTGCTCCCACAGTACGTCTAGCAATTCTTCTCAATATGCCAGAAAAGGCACTGTCTTGGCCCCTCTCGTGCCCCATTTAAAGTAAAAGTGGTGATACTCAGGTTTACTTTTCTTTTTCAGTATGCACATTCAGTGTTGCCAACATAGGGGTCACAACGCCTGCTAGAGACAAGCACCTGAAGAAAACAGCAACCTCAGCCAGGAGAGGCCCAAGTGCTACATAAAATAACAGATCCACTTTTCAGGGAAACTTCATAGATCTAGAGTGTACTTCATCTCAGTTCTCCTTCTTTCTCGCTATCCTCCATCATATCACATGTAATCCCTTGTCCCTACGTAAGACTCATTTATAAAAGCAATATTTGGTCAAAAAATACAGTTAGAACTGCCTTGGTCCCTAAAATCAAGGTTACAATAGAGAATCTTCTGCAATTAGAGAGGATGATGAACTCTTAGAATAGAAGATAACAACCAAAATGCTTGCATCAGCTCATGAAACTGGATCCAAATGTATGACCAAGGACATCCAGAAAATCAAGTTTCTCCAGCATTGCCAACTTTTGCCCCTTTAGAGCAGAAAAAACACATCATCACAGAGTAATCTTCTGGATCTAATTAAAAGGTTCAACACAAAAAGTCATCAAGGGGAACAAAGAAAGAAATAAAGTAATCTACATTATTTCAGAAACCTGATTTCACTTAATGTTAAGGTGAGGAAAGAGAACCTCAGATTTTTCTGTCTGGAAGCAGAATTAGTCTCAATATAAAAAAAAAAAAAAAAGAAATACAGTTCCAACTTCATTGCTGAAGAGAGAGACAGCACTGTTAAAGTCATTAGAAGCCTGTTAGCAGCACAGTCAGAGATAAGCAATGAAGGCAAAAGAAAAACAGAAAGAGAAAAAAAGAAAAAGGAAAGGAAAAAGAAGAAGGAAAAGGAAAAG
>VZRE01006376.1:4744-19709 GCA_013396775.1 Cephalopterus ornatus | reverse complement strand
GCGGCTCCTGGGGTGTGAAAATGGGCTCCAGGCTGAGATTTGATTAAAAAAAAGTCATTTTTTTTGCTAATTTAGGCTTTTTTTTGGCCTCCCGGGCCGGGGGCAGGCAGGGAGTGCTGCCAGGAAGGTTGTGGAGCTGGTTTTCAGCTGGTTTTTGTGTTCCTTGGGGTCTGTCCCAACCTTTGGTTCCAGGTTTTTCTCCTGATCGTGTGATGTCTTAATTCCGTGATTATTTATATATATTTATATGTGTAATTTATAATGTTTATTATGAATATATATAGTGATATAATGTAAAATAATCTAAAACAATATAATATTTACTAATCTATTTTTTATTTTTATTTTATGTTATCTATTACACTATGTTATATTGTATATATTATAACGGATAATAATTTATAACATAAAATAATATAAAAATAGTAAATACAATTTATAGTTCGATATATTTATGTATTTTTATTTTTTATTTTTATGGAACATGTATTATGTGTATTGTTTATAATATATGTTAAAATATATAACAATATACAATATAAAGTAATAATTATACTGTGTATATGTTCATATCGACTTATATATATTTATATATTATTTATATAAAATATATGTTGTATATGTTATTTATAATATTCTAAAATATATAGTATATAGATATATTTTAAGAATATAGATTATAATACATATTATCTATAATGTATAAATATTATTAAAATATTGTATTTATAGTATACAGTAGATATTTTTAATAATATAATGTAATATAATAGTATGAGATCATATATATAACGTATAATTTATAATTTATATGTAATTTATAGAATATCAAATAATATGAAATAATATAACTTAATAGAATAATTTATCTATTGTAAATAATATGTTTAAATAATTATGGAATTAAGGCAAGAAATTGTTGTGAGCTGGGTGCTGATATTTGACATTTTCAAAACCAGTGAAACCAGGAAAAATGATACAAAATGTTAATTTTTCTCGTCTTTACTGTAATTATTTCACCTCTGGGCCCTGTCCATTAAGTGGTGTTGGATTTATAAACGATAAAATATTAAATAAATATTAAAAATATTTTTAAAAATATTAAAAACATCTATATATTTATAAAATAAAAATTTGTACATATATAATACATGTATAAATATATATATAAATTAAAAATATATCTAATTTATGAGTTAGAATTTATGAATCCTGATTAATAAACCCTTAACATGATTTATCTTCAACTCTCATTGATTCCACCGCTAAAATGGTTGTTTAAACTGATTTATTTGTCATTTATAGTAATAAATCATTACTATAATAATTATAAACCCATAATAGGAACATTTCCCACTTCAATTATCCTGTCAGAAGTATTCCCTGGATTTTTTTTGGAATCCCACAGCTTATCCCTTTATTATTTGATGGATTATTAAAGTATTAAATTAAAGATTATTAGAAAGTGTTTTCCTTTTTCCCCGTATTTGCAGCAGAAAGAAAAATAACCTCGAGGTGGAAATTGAAATAATAAATAAATGGCAATTAAAATAACAAAATATAAGGATTTTTTATATATATATAAAAATAAGAATTATTATGTAATTATATAAAGTATAAATTTTATAACACCAAAATTCCCTCTCTCAGATTGTTCTGATCAATCCTGTGTTGGAGGAACAACCTTATTTTTCCTACGTGGAAAATTATCTCCAAATGAGGAATTTTATGTCACTGTGGATTTATTGGGAATTTTCATTTTAAACTCCCAATTTCTTGGTAAATTNTGGCAATTAAAATAACAAAATATAAGGATTATTTTTTATATATATATAAAAAAATAAGAATTATTATATTATGTAATTATATAAAATATAAGTTTTATAACACCAAAATTCCCTCTCTCAGATCGTTCTGATCAATCCTGTGTTGGAGGAACAACCTTATTTTTCCTACGTGGAAAATTATCTCCAAATGAGGAATTTTATGTCACTGTGGATTTATTGGGAATTTTCATTTTAAACTCCCAATTTCTTGGTAAATTTATGGCCTTTTTTTTATTTTTTTTTTTTTAATTCCCATTTCATCTCTGCAATTAAGAATGAAAATAAGGTTTTTAAAAAGCCATGAAAATAAGATTTTTAAACCCAAATTAAAGGGGTTTTTTTTAGGGTATAACAAACTCTGACTGTCCTTGTCTCAGGAATATGGAATTTTGAGTATTTAATTAAAAATATCGTTGGAATTAGAGGTTTTAAGGGATATTAATGATGCCCAACCTGGGAGATCTCAGCTGGTGCTGCGGGAATTCCCACAAGGATCCCTGGAAAAGGACTTGGCTTTAGGATTCCCAGGCAATTCCTTGAGGGAGCGGATTGTGTGGAATTAAGAGGTGTAATTAGTCCCAGCCTAAGTGGGGATTTAGGGATCCGACTTCCTGCAGACACCTTGAGCTCATGCTCTGGGATTAATCCTTGAATTATCCTGTGATCCATCAGAGGCTGGGTGGAGATAATGAGCTGGTGGGTGATTAAATCCCCGTGGCACGATGGGTGTTCCCAAATTAATTGTGGGATGTCGTTGGGCCGCGAACGGGAGCGAGGAGTGAGATGTTACGGGGAATAATCCGAGCCTTGGGAACAAGAAACCTCTGGAAGTGCAGAGCCACTCCGAGCGTGTTCTGTTTAATCTCCCATTCCAAAGGTTTGGATATAAGGAAGTGACAGCTCCTTGTTTTCCTGCTGGGATCCCAGATCCCGGTGAGCAATCCCTGTGGGATTAGTGAGTCATCCAAGAGCTTCCCATGCTCCCAGGAAAATGTGACCCATCCAGAAGTGCTGTGATTATTTCCCAGGACAAACGCTATGGATTTGGGAGATATTTTGGCTGTTTTATCCATCTGGAGTTTGATTCCCCTTGAATTTGTAAGGAAGATAATTTTTCCATGTTATTATTCCAAAGTAATATCCGAGAGAGAGTGACCATTCCTGAAGAATATCGATCCATTTATGGCTGGGAGTTTCTGCTCTTTAATCCTTGGGAATTCTGCTCAGAAAGGGCTTGGATTAGAAGGTCTTTAAGGTCACTTCCATCCCAAACCATCCTGGGATTCCATGGACACTCTGGAGTGTTCCCGACACACCTGGATATTGGGATATCCGAGTGGAAGGGGAAGGAGCAGTTATTCATTAGAGTTGCTGTAGATACCCATTAATGGGATGTGTTTTGGGATATCCTGGATTTTCTCCAGGACCCGTTGGTCTGTGGGAAGCTCCTTCTGAGGATGAAGTGGGAATGGGAATATTCCAGGACATTAAGGCAGTAAGTATTGGAAGTTTGTGCCGCTGTGAATGGGGTGGACAGTCCTTTCCGAAGGAAATATTCAGGTGGTCAAAAATGATTATGGAATAATGGATGGATTGAATTCCCAAAGGGGTTTTTGCCTGGCAAATTTGCCCTCGGGCACCTTTAGGAGCTGAGTGTTGGATAAAGCCTTGGAGCTCTCAGGGGGAGTCAAAACTCATCCACATCCATCCGCAGCTGTTCCCAGACCGATCTCCGATATCCCCCTGGAATGTGAGAGGACTGGAAGCGAACTGGGTGGGATTCATGATCCTAAAGATTCCTGCTTGGTTTTTTTTCCCTTTTCCTTTAGTTTCTCCTGGCTTGGAGAGCGTTGCCCTTGGAGAGGAGGATCGGACCGACGAGCTGATGAACGAGGACATCCGTATCCACAGCTGGCCTTGCTCCTACTACCTGGACGCCGGGAAGCAATGGATCTCTGGGAAACTCTCCCTGACTCCCGTCGGCATCAAATTCACGGCTGACAAAACCGGCGAGCTCTTGGTCGACTTCCACCTCTCCGGGATCAGCGAGATCAAGAAGGAATCTTCCAACCTGATCTTCAGCTCCCTGACCATCCTGGAGAAGAACACCAAGCACTGGTTCAGCTCCCTGCGGCCCAACAGGAATGTGGTGTTCAACATCCTGGAGCACTTCTGGAGGGAGCAGCTGCTGGAGAGCCGAGGAGCGGGAGGAGCGGCCCTGCGGATGAGCAAGGGCAAGGAGCTGACTGGAATGTTGGCGGGATCCCAAAAACGCCTGGAGGACACGGCCAAGGTGCTGCACTCCCAAGGGGAGCAGTTCGACAACATCCTGAGGGGGCTCGACAAGATCGAGGGGGACATGGATGTGGCCGACAGGTAACGGAATGGGAGCATCCCGCCGGCCAGGGGGTGCCTCGTGCCGGGAATTCCTGCGGCAGATCCACGGGGGGCTTTGGGAAACAGAAAAGTGTCGGAGTTTGGTCAGAGGGATGGAGCAGCTCTGCTGGGAGAGTTGAGGTGGGGAGTCTGGAGAAGAGAAGCTTTGGAGGGAACTGGTTGTGGCCTTCCAGGACCTGGAAGACCTACAGGAAAGATGGAGAAGGGAGACTGTTTCCCAAAGGGTCTGGAGGGACAGGAAAAGGGGGAATGGCTTTAAACTGAAAAAATGGAGATTTAGGTTGGATATTGGGGAAGGAATTCTTGGTTGGGAGGGTGGGGAGGGGCTGGAATGGATTTCCCAGAGAAGCTGTGGCTGCCCCAGCCCTGGAAGTGTCCAAGGCCAGGTTGGAGCACCCTGGGCTAGTGGAAGGTGTCCCTGCCCCTGGCAGGGGGTGGCATTGGATGATCCTTAAGGATCCTTCCCACCCAAACCATCCTGGAATTCCATGATTTTATATAGAAACCTTCCGTTTCCTTCAAATAACTTTCCCAACCCTTAGGAATTTCCACTCCAACTGACAGAAATGAGGGAGATCTCCAAAATACCAACATCCTCTAAGTTATTAGTGAATGGGCAACTAATTAGGGGAAATACGGGAATTCATGTCCCCACTGGCATTCAGGTGCGCATTAATACGGCATTCCCACTTTTATTGGGATGGCCTGGAATATTGCTAAATCAAAATCCTGGCATTTTGCTGCCTTTGGACGAGTGAAGGAAGCAGATTTGGAGCCCGTTGGAGATGTTGTTTAACTGGAGCTGCTCCAGAACTCGAGGGAACGGTAAATATTTGGTGCTAATTAGAACATTATGGCTTTCCTGTTAGCTGATGAACATTCCAAGGGGATTCTTTGATGTGTTTTCCTGTTAAATTCCAGTCCAAAGTGGAGGAGAAAGGGCAAGAGCAGCGTTGTAACATTTCAGGATCCGTGGCTTGGAGTGCCTTTGGAGCAGCTCCGACACCTGCAGGAAGAAACAAAACACAATCCAAGCTCCAAACCGGTTGTTTTTGGAAGCAGCAGCTGCTTTTAGATGGAAGGGCTCGAAAGGGAAGTGCTGCTTTCCCAACGATTTTGGGGATGTTCTCCGTGGCCTTTCATGGAAAGCCAAAAGACTCAAAAGCTTCGGCAAGAGCTCGGAAAGTTCCGGGGCAACAAACGAAAGGGGGGGCAGGAAAAGCAATCCCTGCGCCTTGTTTTTGGAAGGGAGCTTTGCTCCGGGGCGAAGGTGCACTTGGCAGGGCTTAGTTGTCCTCCTGGAAAAACTTGGAGCCTTGGGCTTAAAAATGGGAAAACAGAGGAAAGCGGGGACCAAATGTGAGCTGAGGAGTTTGGCCCCGGCTCCGGGAGGGGAAAAATCGGCTCTGGTTTTATGCTCAAACCTTTTCTGATTGCGCTGGGCGGGAGGATCTTGGCCGTGGAGCCGGAAATTTGGGAACAAACTGCTCCTTCCAGTTTGGGGGGGTGTCTCTCCTAAAAGGAACCAGAGCCCTTTACCTGCTTCCGTGTATTTAAAGCTTGGATGAATTTTATCTTGCCTCTGTGTGTGGCCTTCATTATATTTTTTTGGATTATTAATCCCGTGTTTGTGTATTCCTGGATTTTTCCAGCTGCTTCCAGATGGAGCAGAGCTGCGTGTGCCGGGCTCCAGATGGTCAGAGCCCCCCAAAATAAGCAGGAATCCCGAGCCTATTTTAATATATTCCTATGAAATACATTTTTAAATATATTTTTTAGTATATTCCTGTCAAAAATCCAAAGCGCTCTGGTGCGGATTTTCCTTTGTATCTATGGAGTGGTACTTTGTTGATCCAGAGGGGTGATTCCACCATGGAATGCTGGAAAAATTGGCTGGAGCCTGGTTTTCTTATGGGCTGTTCAGCAGGAAAATCTTGACTGGAAATCCCACAGGGATATCTCAATCCCTGGGAAAAGAGGGAAGGAGGCGGGGTGAAGGGATAAAAATGAAGGATTCGAGTTCTCCAGATAAATCCCCACGATGTAAAGGGAGGTTTAGATCATCGGGGAGGAGATTCCTGGAATTCTGCCTCCGCCATCCATGAATTCAGTGGTTGATTCCCAGTACAGCTTTTCCTAGGAGAGGAATTCCTTCCAAGGGATCTGTTTGGAAAACTCTGTTGGCAAACAAAGGGCGTTGAGTCGGGAGCTTCCTCCTCCAGCTCAGACTTCCCCCGATTAAACAGGATTGAAAAATGGCAGGATTTAGGAAGTTTTCCGTGGGAACACAGGGATTCTCTCCTGGAAAATAAAGCCTTGGAAAAAGTATCCATTAAAAGCAAATTGAATCCAGGCTGGTTGGGTTTGTGGGATGCTGGATGCGTCCAGTGGGAATGGGGAGGAGTGGATGCATCCCAGGGGATAGATTTGCCTCTTCCCATGCCCAGGAAAAGGGGGATTTGAAGCTGCTGTTGCCTGTGTGAGGAGATGGAGTTGTTCCCAAAATTGCTTTCCAGTCATCCTGAAATACAGGATCATCTGCTCCCGGGATGGGTTTGGAGATGGGCAGGGAATGAGAGTGGGAGAAATGGAGCATCCAAGGTGCTGCCGCTGGCTCCTGGAGAGGGTGGAAAAGGCTTTGGAGAGACCTTGGAGTCCCTTCCAGGGCCTAAAGGGGCTCCAGGAGAGCTGGAGAGGGACTGGGGACAAGGGATGGAGGGACAGCACACAGGGAATGGCTTCCCACTGCCAGAGGGCAGGGATAGATGGGATATTGGGAAGGAATTCCTGGCTGAGAGGGTGGGGAGGAATTGGAATGGATTTGCCAGAGAAGCTGTGGCTGCCCCTGGATCCCTGGAAGTGTCCAAGGCCAGGTTGGAGCACCCTGGGATAGTGGGAGGTGTCCCTGCCCATGGCAGGGGGTGGCGCTGGATGATCCTTAGGGATCCTTCCCACCCATTCCATGATTCCTGTATGGCCCTAGGGATGCTACAGCACAGCACAAGGAAAAGCAAAGCAAACCTGCCGTTTTTCCTCTCATTCCCACTTTTTTTTGGTTTTTGGTGAAAAGAATCCCGGTGAGGCTTAGACTCAAAAATCAGGGATTCTTTCGTGATCCTTTCTTGGGAAAGGACCCCAGGGGAAGGGAATGTCTCCCTTGGGAGCTGCCCCAACGCTGAGGGTGAGATGGACACCGGTGAGAAGTCTCTCCTGGACTTCTGAGCCTCAATCTCAGTGGGGAATTTAGTGGGAATTTTAACTGGGAATTTGGGTGCGGGGCAAAGCAAAAGGTGGCATCAGACTGTGGGATTGAGGGATAAAGGAGCAGGAAAAGGCAGTGGAAGTGGTGAAAGGCAGGAGTGGGAAATGGAGGAAGAGGCGGCGCGAGCTGAGGAACAGCCTGGAAAAATGCAGTTGGATTTTTCTTGCATCCCAACAGTGAGATTCCAGCAACGCTTCCCAATGCTTTAGCACGTGAGGAGAAGCTGGGTTTTGAAATGGATGGATCCTGGGAAGCTGGGAATAGGTTTGAGGAGTGAAATAACAGCGGGCTGAATTTGGGATTAAGGAATTAAGGATTCGCTTTGAATTGGGTGGGATAACAGGACCTTGCCACTGGTTTTTCCCTGTTCTAACCTTCCCTTCTCCCTGCCAGGTTGTTGACTGAGCTGGAATCTCCTTCCTGGTGGCCCTTCAGCGGCAAACTCTGGAAAGCCCCTCTGGAATCCAAGCCGAAGGAAGCGGCCGCAGCTCCCGACCCCAAGACCCAGGAGGGAATCATCCTGAGAATTCCAGTCATTGTCACCCACAGAACGGACTCCAACGTCAAGCCAGGAAAACTCACCCTCTTTGCTTCTGGCCTGGAAATCAGTGACTGCAATTCCCAGGTGATCCACAGGTTTGAGGCCAGGGATGTGGATGATATCCGGGTCCACACTCCCTACGAAATCAGCGTCCGCCAGAGGTTTATTGGGAAGCCCGACACGTCCTACAGGCTCCTGTCAGCCAGGATGCCAGAGGTCATTCCCGTCCTGGAGATGCAGTTCAGCAAGAAGATGCAGTTCCTAGAGGATGCCCTGGGATTTGTTGGAGCCAGGAAGTCTCCTCAGGTGGATTTGGGGACCTCCATCTGGCAGGCAGGTGTGTGGCACAGGGAATCCCTCTGGAATCAGGAGCTGATTCCAAGGGTTTCCAAGTGTTTTCCAAATCCAAAATATTTCCAGGGCAAATCCTCCCCTCCCTGTGCCAACCGTGGTGATGATAAAATCCAAGGAATTGGGGCCAGGAAGTGAATTTGGGGACCTCTATCTGGCAGGCAGGTGTGCGGCACAAGGAATCCCTCTGGAAGCAGGAGCTGACTCCAAAGCTTTCCAAGGGTTTTCCAAACCCAAAATAGTGTAAAATATTTCCAAGGCAAATCCTCCCCTCCCTGTGCCAACCGTGGTGATGATAAAATCCAAGGAATTGGGGCCAGGAAGTGGATTTGGGGACTTGCATCTGGCACCAGGTTTGTGGGGCAGGGAATCCCTCTGGAAGCAGCAGCTCTGGCTCCAAAGCTTTCCAAGAGTTTTCCAACTCCAAAATATTCCCAAGGTAGATCCTCCCCTCCCTGTGCCAACGGTGGTGATGATAAAATCCAAGGAATTGTGGCCAGGAAGTCTGCTCAGGTGGATTTGGGGACCAGACATCTGGCAGGCAGGTGTGTGGCACAGGGAATCCCCCTGGAAGCAGGAGCTGACTCCAAAGCTTTCCAAGGGTTTTCCAAACCCAAAATAGTGTAAAATATTTCCAAGGCAAATCCTCCCCTCCCTGTGCCAACCGTGGTGATGATAAAATCCAAGGAATTGGGGCCAGGAAGTGGATTTGGGGACTTGCATCTGGCACCAGGTGTGTGGGACAGGGAATCCCCCTGGAAGAAGCAACTCTGGCTCCAAAGATATCCAAGGGTTTTCCAACCCCAAAATACTTCCAAGGCAAATCTTTTCCTCCCTGTGCCAACGGTGGTGATAAAATCCAAGGAATACCGTCCAGGTGACTTCAAACCCTGTGTCACTGCTATTTTTCCTGTGTCATTCCTGGCTGGAATAGATTATTTATAATGAAATTAAACCTGTCCTTCAGTGAAATACAGAAAGTTTAACCCAAATCTCCACTCCAGGAATCCAGTAAATCACGGGATAAACGTCGTATTGATCTCCCTAAAAAAAAATTTTCCTGAAAAAGCCTAAACTTTGGGTTTGGAGGAGTTCAGGTGTTGAAATTTGGGAGCTTTGAGGCCTCAGATTTGTTGATTTTAAGATTTCAAGGAGACAGTGGAGACTGAAACCCTTTCCCAACAATCAGCTTGACATTCCTTACTCCTCTTAATTCTCCTAAAATTCCAAGGAGTGTTTTTCCTTAGTTTTAGTTTTTTTTTTAATCCAACCCTGGCTTCATTCCGTATTTGTCACTTAGGAATTCATTTCTATCACCACCCCTAAATCCCCTTTTTTTTTTCCCCCCTAATTTTTAGTGACAAAAGAGCAACTCAAGGTCTGGATTTATTCCCAGCATATTAAAACCAAGCAGAAAACAGGATAAAATAATAAATCAACGTATTTCCATGCCCCAAACATCCTGGAATTCAGCAGGGGGAGGGTATTTTGAGGGCAAAAAGCTTGGAAAAACCTCGTTAATTTATTAAGGAAGGAACTTTTGGGGCATCTGGCACTTAAAAATCCAACAACAGCTTGGAGGAAAAACAACCTGCTTTGAGTTATTCCGGCAGATTGGAGTCCAATTCCTGGTGGCCTGAAAGCTGGTTATATAAAATCCTTGGATTTCCAGCCCTCCCGGGTTTTTTTCCCCACTGCTCTGAGTCAGGGAAGGAAGGATATTGCTCCTTCCCTCCTGCCTTTTCCCTGTTTCCTTTGGAAATGGGCGTAAAGAAATGCGGAGTTTATGGAAATCCTGACTTTTCCAGCTCCACCAAAGCCCTTCTTTGTCCCTTCCCTGGAGTTTATCCCTGTTTTTCTTCCGTCACAAGGTGGCACCCACGGGCTGTGTTTGAACCTCCGGGATTTTTTTTTTTCTCCATGGATATACGGCTTTTTTTCTTCTTTTCCCTGAAAGCTGAAGGGGGAGAAAAAGTCAGTGTTTTGCAGAAAATAAATGTATTTTTTTTCCGAAAATGAATTAATTTAGGGATTTATAGGAGAAATATCCTGGCAGGGGAGCTCCATCCATCTTAAAATTAAGGATTTTCCCCTCCTTACCCCCAGCTGTCACAGCCTCACCTGGATCCTGTTTACACCAGTCCTAAAGTTCTGCGTATTCCACATAAATGCAACCAAAAAAAGAAATCCCTTTTCCTAAGATTTTTGGCTTAATTCCGCCTGGAAGAGGAATTTCTGGAGGGCTTTCCACCCCCCAGATTATCTGAAAGGATTTTTTGGGCGCTCTGAAGTTCTTTTCTCCCTCTTTTTTTATGAAATGTGGGTGTTTAAACGCTCAGGGCAGAGCAGTGGCCTTTGGTTTATCCCATTTTATCCGGTTTTCAGCCAATTCCACCCTCAGGAGTGGCTGAAAACACCTTCCCAGGATTAAAAAACGGGATTAAAATCCTAAAGTGCCTCTGCAGCGCAAGAATTTTGGGCTGTCTCAATCCTGTAGCTGAATTTTGGCATCCTCAGGGAGTTTTTTATCCCTTTAGAAGCTGCTGATTTTTTCCCGTTTCTCCCGGAATTTGCTCGTTCTTTGGAGTTTCCAGCACTTTGTTCTGAGCTTTTGGTGGCTTTTTGTCCCATTGGAAGTAACACCAATGAAACCAAATTGCCCTTTCAATATTTCTGCCTCTTTATCCAATATCTCCCTAAAAAAAAAATTGCTGGGAAATTCCAGCTCTCCTTCCTCATCCCACTGTTTTTGTCCTCAGATTGAATTGAGATGGATGAATTGCTTATAATTAATTAATTAGCACATGGTGACACTCAGCTGATAAGAAACACAACTTCCTCTGGCTGCTGCCATAGGGAATTCTGTCATTCCCTGCCCAGTTTTCCTGGGAAGGACACCAGGGCACCATTTTTCAATGCCTGGTTCTTTCCCCTCTGGAAAACAAGGAGCACAATCCGGTGAAGGAGCTCCTTGTCTCCAGCCTGGACAATGTCTGAATCCAGGGACTGATAACTGAGTAATTCCAGGGATTGGGAGCTTGCAGTAATTCCCTGGGAGGGATTTAGGGTTTGCTGCCTCTGGTTTAGCTTTTGGCTCCCTTTTCCTGGGAAAAGGAGTGGTATCCGGAGCTGGGGAGGGGGGCAGCACTTGGAGCTCTGGAATGTGCCAGGCTTTGTGTCCTCATGGATTGAACCCTGCTGTGTCCTTGGCCTTGGTGCCCACAGGTGGCTGTCGGGCAAGGGATTGCTTCCTGGTGCCCAAGGGGGAAAACTTGGGAGATAAAATCCTGGAATGGGTTGGGTTGGGAGGGACCTTAAGGATCATCTCATCCCACCCCCTGCCACAGGCAGGGACACCTTCCACTAGCCCAAGTTGCTCCAACCTGGCCTTGGACACTTCCAGGGATCCAGGGGCAGCCACAGCTTCTCTGGGAAATCCATTCCAGGGCCTCCCCACCCTCACAGCCAGGAATTCCTTCCCAATATCCCATCTATCCCTACTCTCTTTCAGTTTGAAGGATCTCCCAGGGTTGGCACCTCCTTGTGTCTCCATCCACTTTCTGTTCCAGTGCCAAATGGAGCAAACCCCTGAAAGAGCAGCAGGAACAAGGTTTAGTTCCCTTCCTCCTTTTTTGTTTTTAAGGGATAATTTGTTATTCCCAAGTGGAGCTCAGCTGTCCCAGCCCCAGGTGGGATATCAAAGCTCCCTGGAATTCCTGCAGTGTTGTTTCCATGGGGAAGTTTCGCTGTTTGAGGGGTTTCTCCCTTAAGAGCACAAGCCCCAAGAACGACTGAGTGTCCCAAAATCTCCACAGCTTCTGGAGAGTGGATGGTCCCTCTGGAATCTTAAATGTGGATTGAGCTCCATCTCCTTGAATTCCCACTCAGGGGACATGAGACTTTAGCAACCAGTTCTCCAAACCCATCCCTGAACATCAGGGGAGGGTCCTCCTCGGGAAGAGTAGCTGGGCTTTGTCTTGATATTCCAGAGAATCCCAGAATGGTTTGGGTTGGAAGGGACCTTAAGGATCATCTCATCCCGCCCCCTGCCATGGGCAGGAACACCTTCCATTATCCCAGGTTGCTCCAACCTGGCCTTGGACACTTCCAGGGATGAGGCAGCCACAGCTTTTCCGGGAAACCCATTCCAGTCCCTCCCCAGCCTGTGAGTAAAGATGGAAGGACAAGAGACAGCTTTCAGGAGGGATTTTGGGATTGTGTCCCCGCTGCTCACCTGGGGGTGGGTGTCACCATCCGTGTGCTCCTTCTCTTCCTGGATTTTGCTGACTTGCCTCTTGGGCTCTGTCCCTGCTCCATCACTTTTAAATTCTTTAATTAAAAGATTAATGGGAGCAGAAGCAGCAGGTGGAGAATCCCTGGAAGTGTCCAAGGGCAGGTTGGAGCAACCTGGGCTAGTGGAAGGTGTCACTGCCCATGGCAGGGGGGGGCACTGGATGATTTAAGGTCCCTTCCAGCCCAAACCATTCTGGGATTATCCTTGTTTATGGGGCTGGAAACATGTTGCTGCTGCCTCTTTCTCTGTTCATATGAATCCTGATGAAACAGCCCAAAATGACCCAATTCTCTGATATCTGCTTTTAATAATAAATCATCTCTTGGCAACCTGGTCCCCTCCAGGATGGGTGGTGTGGGAAGTACAGCTGGAATCCTTCCTGGAAAGAGAAATGTAATGGGCAAGGGTTGGATTGGGCTTCTCAGAGTTCACCTGTCCCTTCCCAAACTGCTGTGGGGCACAGCAGAGCTCAGCCAGTTTGATCCCAGCCCCTGGTACAGGGAATCATGGAATTCCAGAGTGGTTTGGGTTGGAAGGGACCTTAAGGATCATGTCATCCCACTCCCTGCCGTGGGCAGGGACACCTTCCACACTCTCCCAAGTTGCTCCAACCTGGCCTTGGACACTTCCAGGGATGGGGCAGCCACAGCTTCTCTGGGAAATCCATTCCAGGGCCTCCCCACCCTCACAGGGAAGAATTTTTTCCAATATCCGTCCAGGAATTGTCAGTCTGACCGTGGGAATTTCTCTTGCAGCCACAGGACTCCTGGGAGGGGTGGTGCAGCCGGGATCTCCAGCAGGGAGCAGGGAAGGGGCGGACAACGACCACGTTCAGCTGCAGGAGCACGAGAAGGTCTCCCAGGAAGAGGCAAAAGAGCTTCGACAGGTAAAGTTGAGATCAGTTTGCCAGGAGTTGTTTCCCTCCCCGTGTTCCCTTAAAAACACACGTTTTCCTCATCCCAGAGTCGTCGTCTTCACAAAATACTCCTTCATAAATTTCCGTGGGGATATTTTAAAGCCTAATCCAGCCTGTGGTAAAAACACCCTCTTCCCTGAGGGTCTTTAATCATCATAATTAATAATTGTAATGAATAATTTCCAGGTGTAAGCTGTAATAGATGTGGAACTGAAGAAAAATGGGGTTGAAGGGGGAATTTGCTACCAGGAAAAGCAGATTTGAAAGGTGTGGAAGTAAGTTTGGGATTCTCATGGGGATAAATAAAGTCCATATAAGAGCCTTTTGGGTTTGGAACCCCTGGGAGCCTCAAGGAATTGACACCTGAGCAAGACATTTAATGTTTGGGAATGAGCAGGATGATGGATCATCACGTTCACAAAGAATTCAGAGAGGAAAGAGGGGAAAAAACAGCACTGAAGACAGAGATCCTTGTGCCATCACATTTCATTCATTAATTAAAGGTATTTGAGGGCCTTGTGTTTTTAATTATAATAAGAAGCGCAATTAAAATTTAAATGTATTTAAAATAATCAAATTAGTGTTTTCCTGAGCAATTCCCTCTCCTGAGGATTGGGATCTTTTATTCCTTGTAGCGAAAACACTTGTTTTTCACCAAAAAAAAGAAGGATTTCGCTTCTTCTCCCTCATTGTTTGTGTAAGTCCAGCAGAACTTTCAAAGCTGGAGAAGAGGAATTGGTGATGAACAAATAGTTGTTGCTCTGCCTCTCTGCTCCAGGGATAACAGCAGGTGTTTTCCAGCAGGAATTGTTGGGTGATGCTCACTTCCTTCCCTCGGAGCTGGAAGCCCTCAGTGGGATTTGGGTGCTCAAGGAAAGGACCTCAGCAGGAATTCCTGAGGGAACATTTATGTTCAGACACGGAGTTTGTGGCCGTGTGAGGGTGTTCCTGAACTGGGTTATGGAGACAGAACCCTACAAAATTCCAGTGGTGTCTGACTGGGATTGACAAGATGGCCCCAGGAATGGGAGAGGATGTGACAGTGGTCCCATTCCAGTCCTTTGGACCTCGGCAGGAATTCCTGAGGGGGCGGTTATGTTAAAACATGGAGTTTGTGCCACTGTTCCTGAATTAGGTTATGGAGATGGAGGAAGAATCCTCCAAAATTCTGGTGATGTGTGACTGAGATTGACAAAATGTCACTGGGAATGGGAGGGGATGTGACAGTGCTGGCCCCAGGGCTGTGCTTGGAGGGTCTGGATGGTCCCATTCCAGTCCTTTGGACCTCAGCAGGAATTCCTGAGGGGACATTTATATTAAAACCCACATTTTGTGGCAGTTTGAGTGTTCCTGAACTGGGTTATGGAGACAGAATCCT